>JACEFZ010009404.1:0-20588 GCA_014155875.1 Cepaea nemoralis
TTTGATGGCGCTGAAGGACTTGCATTGAACGCAGTGGTGACTAAATCAAAAAATTGTTGTGTGCTTTTTAGAATATATTCACGACACGGAGAAACAAAAATAATTTACGGTTGTCACTTGAAATCCCATCGTATATTACATTTGTATTGAATTTTATATTGGGGTGTCTAGTTGGTCATGCGTCGAAGTACACTTGTTCCCGCAGACAGGCGCTGGGATCATTTCGAGGTGACAGATTGTGTTAGGTAAATATAGCTTTCTTTTATAATGTATTGTGCGTCTTTTTTCTAATTTTACGAGCTTTATACCTGTTACTTTCTACTTCCACGAGCGTCAAACAATACTTGTGTGTTCATTTATGAATTGAACAAGCAGGTTGTCAGGTGCGAAAGCGCGTTGGTATGTACATTAGAAATATGGTATTTATAAAGGAAGTACGTCTGTCTGAAAATAAACCTTATCAAAATAACAACTTGTCTACGAAAAAGTACAAGTACAATTTAGTTTAAAATCTCTAGGGAAATTGTCTTTAAATGTATCATATTTCTTGTAAAAAGTTGCCTGTACAGGATTAAAATATCCCGGGAAATTAACTCCAGTATCTGTTTTCTCACTTGAAACGTCATGAAAGTTTGGAGAGAACAATCATTGGGGAGGGGGGGGGGAGGAGGGATATATATGTCAGGGAAGAGAGGAAGAGTAAGGCCAATGAGAAGATGGGTGTAGGATGTGGCGGATGATCTCCAGATGGGTGTATCGGACGAGTGACATCTTGCTTATAACCGAGAAGTTTTCCGGAAGGTTGTTATGGGAGCGTGGTTCTGCAAAGGACATGCTACTGAGTGAATGAATGAATGAATGAATGAATGAATGAATGAATGAATGAATGAATCTATAGGTCAAGCGGGTGTGCTAGCGATATTGATAGCAGGCTGTGCTGATAATGTCATGCGCGCTGACAGGCCTGGACTCTTCGCTTGCGAAACTGAAGGAAAGATTGCCCATCTATGCCTCCGCGTATTCAGGCTGACCAAATGTGATAACCCGGTCACAAAGGGGACCCATGGCGGGAATCTGCTTCAAAATAGATTTTGTTGTTTTCTCTCTTAAATGTACAGACTGAGTACAGGATGGTCACCATGGCCAAGTGGTCAAGCCGCGCGGCCGCGAGCTCCAAAGATTGTGGGTTCGATTCCGGGCTTTGTCGTTCGGTTCATGAATACCTTTTTCTCGGACATTTATAGGGGTTGTCGCTGGAACTAAGGAGTTCGTGCTTTGTGCAACGCTTTCAGCAGGCCGCCGTGCGGAAAGAGACTGAGTCGTATGGGATAAAACTCGGTGCAATTAAGTCGACCCTTTTGCCTTTTAAAACTTGTGAGCTGAGCGTGGTCTGATGACGGTTCGAAGCCTGCCCTCGTCAATCGCTAACAGAGGAAAAGACTGGCTTGCACTCCTCTGTGCATTCAAGTCTACCAAATGTCATGGCCCTATGACGTCACTGGCCCATACAGGTTACTGTTTCAGTACTTGTTATTGTTATTGTTATATATAGGTCGAAACATGAGCCACTCCATGCGGCCAGTAGATGTTGATTAATCTGTCTGCCACATCAGTTGGCATGTGATATGGTAAGATGAATATGTTCCTGACAGGAGCAACTTACGACTGGGCTTCAAATAGGTAGTTAGTCACGGCAAAGGGTTGCCCCATAAAGCTCCATTCCTGTGCCAGTGAATATCACACAAAATGCTCATCACTGCGCTATGTGAAAAGTGGAATAGACAGGAGTCTCGACAAACCAACAGCTCGCACAGTTATACAATGTATAATGCCGCTGACAGAATGTCAACACAACAGTCCGCCAAGAAAAATACAGTTCAGAGTGGGCTTCAAATAAAAACATTAAATATTTTTGGTGAATTTATTCTTTAAAAGTAAAGAACAAATGTGCGAATAGATGTAGTCACGACTTCGTTTAATGTAAGTCCTCCAGCGCCGATAAAGTGCTTGGATTCCTGTAGATATCAACAGCATACCACAACAATCAATGATGTACAGACCAAATGGAAACAGAGGAAGAGGTCGACCATGTAAACGTTGGACGGAGGGAATAGCAGAATCCATGGGAATATCGATATATGAATCCCACAATCGGGTACTCTAACGATGTTTACACTTCACCTCAACACCGCAAGGTACAAGAGGAACATGATGAGATGAGATGAGATGAGACAATTGCTTGTTGTGGTATGCTGTTAGTTGGTAACCTAGTTACATGGTCAAACCATTTGACTTGCTGCCTTCTAATATAAACTAGCGCTGCTATCACCCGCACTTTAGTCCTGATTTCTTCATTTCTGAGTTTCTCTCTTCTTGATACAATGAGTATACTTCTCCGGAATACCATCTCTGTCGTAATTTTTCTCAACGATCTCTACATTTCCCTAATATGTCTGTAACAGAGGGGTCTGAGTGCCAGGGGTTGACATATCTAGGTCAGTATTCTCAATAGTTCCCCAAACCAATGCGCCAGTGCCCTCGGGTCAGGTCGAAGCACTAATAACAAACGCGCCAGTGATAGAAGAGTACATGAGGTCATCTAAGTTTATTGGATTCCGGTAGAAAAATTGGGCTTTCTGATGAATAGTATGCATCAATTCAGGTGTCGCGGGTTGTTAGCATATGCGGGATCTTTTCTCCGGGACACTCTGGTGCGGTTGGAAATGAGCAGGCAGACAGATTGGTTGGTGCCGCATCATCGAGGTGTGATTTGATGCATGATAAGACAGATGTGGTGAAGGCTCTCTGGGAGCGCGTGAATAATGCAGAAGAACAGACAGACTATCATGGTTCAGATAGAATGCAGCAGCAAGGGGTGGTCAGATGATCTGGTCGACAGTCGTCAGAGGTAAAGCAAGAAGGACATATAATAAGATTGTAACGGACACCATCAGAATTGGGACTCTTTGCTAGCTGTTGAAGATGATGACTGAGCGCTTATGGGAATGCTCCGAGTGCAATGATAACGGTTCGTGACTCAACTCAACACAAGTTTATTACGTTTGGTCGGTAGAAATAAATAAATTAGTACGTGGAAAACACAGCTGAACGGGCGTCCCGAACATTCTCCTGTCAAACTTGACATAAAAATGATAGGTTAGAGAATTGCGAAGCTGGAATATTCTACAAGAAGCGGGTTGAATAAGCCACATTCTATTGTGGTGTATTTAAGACACCAAAGGTATTTAAGACAAAGGGAGTTGGTATTTGTGTCGAGTGTGGTGGATGTAGAGTTGGGTTGCTGTTGTTGACCAGAGAAGACAGCGGGGTATAGGTAAGAGTGAGCAGTTTGGCTGGAACTCAAATTGCGAGGATAGGCGCCCAAACCCGTTGTAGATCGTACCCAAATTATTAGTGGCTGTAATATCACAGAATTGGCGCTCATATTTCAATATGTGAAAGATTTCATGTTGCTTGTGTTGTGTTGGTTCAAAAGAGTACTGCCGCATTTACTATCACAATAATATTGATTGAAACAGATCCTGTGGCGTCCACATTTTGGTTAACCATGGCCAACCACGGGTTATTTATGAAGGCTGATATTACTTGCGTTCTCACTTTGAGGTTGTCCCACATGAAGTTGCTGATTGTGCATGAACAGTATTGTCCTATAGATTGAGCAACACTTCTATGAGTGTCAATCACTACCCGCGAATAAATTTCTGATGCTATTTCAATTGTCTTAAAGGCTGTTCACAGCTGACACTTTCATGCTAAATGTGGAAGAATGAAGTCTTGAACTCTTGTCTTCAAGACATGACCTCGTCTGTTGTTGTATGTGGAAGAATGAAGTATTTAGATTTTGTGTCCGAGACATGATCACGTCTGTTGTTGTATGAGGAGGAATTAAATCAACTTTTGTCTTCAAGACACGACCTCGTCTGTTCTTACGTGTGGAAGAATAAAATATTAAATTTATGCCACAGACATGACCTCGTCTGTTGTTGCATGTGGAAGAATGAAATATTCAACTTGTGTGGGCGAGACATCACTTCGACAATTGTTGTATGTGGAAGAATCAAATATTCAACTTTTGTGGCTTTGACATCACTTCGACAGTTGTTGTATGTGGAAGAATCAAATATTCAACTTTTGTGGCTTTGACATCACTTCGACAGTTGTTGTATGTGGAAGAATCAAATATTCAACTTTTGTGGCTTTGACATCACTTCGACAGTTGTTGTATGTGGAAGAATCAAATATTCAACTTTTGTGGCTTTGACATCACTTCGACAGTTGTTGTATGTGGAAGAATCAAATATTCAACTTTTGTGGCTTTGACATCACTTCGACAGTTGTTGTATGTGGAAGAATCAAATATTCAACTTTTGTGGCTTTGACATCACTTCGTCTGTTGCTGTATGTGGAAGAATGAAATATTCAACTTTTGTGGCCAAGACGTGACTTCGTCTGTTGTTGTATGTAGAAGAATGAAATATTCAACTTTTATGACCTAGGCGTAACTTCTTCTGTTGTTGTATGTCATCATCATCTTCAAGTGCCCTGCCAGCTGGCGTAGGCGTTCATGGCTCTAAACAGATCTCTGTTGTTGTTCTGGATCAACATTGCTGATAATATTCCTCCATGCCAACGTCTCAGTCTATTCAGCTTCATTTCTCTTGGTCTGCCTCTGCCTCTCTTCCCCTAGGTCTTTCCAGTTGTCACGATGTTCTCCAATGCCTCTCTTCTCATCACATGACCGAAGAAAGCTGTTTGTCTCTTTTTTATTGTTGTATATAATATTCCAGTTTTGTTAGCCTGTTTCAGGCAGTCGTTGTTGGTTACTCTGCCAGCCCAAGGATTTCGTAACATTCGTCTCGGGAACCACATCTCTGATGCTTCTAATTTCTTCTTAATTTGTTAATTACATTCCAAGATTCACTGCCATACAGCAAAACTAGTTATATATAGCAACTCAGTAAGCTCTTTCACCATTCAGTGATAGTGACTTATTGCATGAGATACTTTCCATTTTCTGAAATGTGGCTTTTACTTACCTTATTATGCTCTTAATCTATGTTGTACATCTTCCATCTGATGTTATTAATGACCCAAGGTAGTTACAAATGTTGAATGTGGAAGAATAAAAGAATAAAATATTCAACTGGTGAGGCCTAGATGTGACTTTGTCTATTGCTACAGTTAACAAACAGTGCAAAAGCACTCCATCTTCACGTCATCAAGTATATTGGGTCATTATGCTCACTTAATATATTTAGACCAATTGCCACTCAATGTAGTTAATACGATCCCAGCCGTCTTTACTTCTTTGGAAATTCACTGGCACCAATTTTAGGCAGGGTTTACTGGGAGGCCAGATCAAAGAAAACAGTCTCCGTCTTGAAGGGGACTCGAACACATGAACGATGGTGGCAGGTACGGTGCTAGCCTTTGCACCACCAAGCCTCTCATTATGTTAGATCTTGTAAAGAAATTTAGCAACTCGGCTGACCTCTGTTATTCATGATCCGTTTCTGAGACATTGTGCAAGATTGTTGACCTCTGTTTCTTAATTCAGTAACGGGACATTGTGCAAGATTGTTGGTTCGTGATTCTCGTTCCTTAGGCGTTATTTATTCTCAACAGGCTATTCTTGTCTGGTTCAAGTTAGTTGGTTATGAGCCCATTTCATTGTGGGTTAATGTAGAAATAAGTAGGATTATGTCGGTAGGCGGGTACATAGGTGAGCAGACGAAAGGCACACAAGAATGATTAACGGACGAACAATCAGACGTAGTATCGGACGACGTACGTGCGGAAGAGTGAATAGACTGACATAGCTATATTGACAGGAAGTTAAGCGGACTGAAGAAGGGCACACACACACATACACACACACACACACACACACACACACACGAGAGAGAGAGAGAGAGAGAGAGAGAGAGAGAGAGAGAGAGAGAGAGAGAGAGAGAGAGAGAGAGAGAGAGAGAGAGAATGTAGGTATATTAGTGGCTGGGCATGAAAGTAATTAGGTGGGTTGGATGGTAGGCAGCTGAGTAGGTAAGTCAGTAGGTAGTTAGGCAGGCAGGTGAGTACGTTGGTAGATAGGTATGTAGATTGACAGACAGGTAGGTTTTATGTAGGTAGGTAGGCAAACAGGCAGACAGACAGACAGATAGGTAGGTAGGTTAGTAGTGAGATAGGTAGGTGGGTAGGTATGTAGGTAGGTAGGTAACTAGATAGGCAGGTGGGTTTTATGTAGGCAGGCAAGCAGGTAGACAGAAAAGTAGATAAGTAGCTAGGTATACCACACATGCACGCATTGATTTAAAGGACAATACTGAGACCACTAACAATGGTATAGATCGCTGGATCCCAGCAACCACAATATAAAACAACAACATACACACACACAACCACACACACAAATAAATCAGAATTGTCTTGAACGGTCTAACGAAGACCATTGAATCGCGCTTGTTGACAGTAATTCCTTCATTTCCGCTAGACACATACAGACACACGCGCATACAATCAGACGCACGCACTGACACTCTGTTGAATTATCCAACCAAGACCATTGGGACATCTCCATGTGCTATCAGTCTTGTAACCTTCACACACGCGCGCGAGCAAAAACACACGCGCGCATACATACTCAGACACAAACCGAAGGTACACCCATACTCCCATATACATACACTTCCATCAAAGTGTAACTTAAGTCACGCTGCTCAGTTGCACCACGCTCCCCCATTACACCACGCTGTCCTATTAACACCACGCTACCCGTTATATCACGCTATCCCGTTACATCACGCTATCCTTTTACATCTCGCTACCCAATTACACCGCTCCACCTGGTTAACACCACGCTACACCATTACAGCATGCTGTCCTATTACATCGCGCTACCCCGGTTACATCCCGCTGGTATCTGTGTGTGGTGTTTCTTTCTGCGTGTGTATGTCTGCTTGTGTGTGTGTGTGTGTGTGTGTGTGTGTGTGTGTGCTTGTCTGTGTGTGTGTGTGTATGTGTGTGTGTGTGTGCGTATCTGTGTTTGTTTGTGTGCGTATCCCTGTGTCTATATTCCTTCATTGATTCCGTACCACGTCCTTTGCAGAACCTCGCTCCCATAACAACCTTCCGGAAAACTTCTCGATCATAAGCAAGATGTCCCACGTCCGATACACCCATCTAGAGATCATCCGCTACATCCTGCACCCATATTCATTGTGGTCTTCCTCTTCCTCTCTTCCCTTGCATATACCTCTCCATGACTGCTCTCTGCAAACTTTCATGACGTTTCAAAGTGACCAAATATTGCAATTATCAGTGTGTTTATCGTCTTTAGTAGCTAACCCTCTTCAATATTCAGCTCTTGAAGTATGGATGCATTTCTTCTTTTCTGTATCCAAGATATTCTTTGAACCCGTCTATAACATTTATATTCAAAGGCATTTATACGCTGTTCGGCTTGTTTAGTAAATGTCCAGCTCTCACAGGTGTATGTTGCGTTGCGTATGTATATGAAGCTGTATTTATATTCAAGTGCATATTTTCTCTTCAGGCGCGCTATCGAAATTGACAGTGAACTGCAGGTTCAATGCCTGGACTCGTCGCTTGCCAAAGCCCGGGAAAGATTGCCCAACTATTCCTCCTTGTTCTCAGGCCTAGAAAATGTGATGGGGCGATCGCATCGCCTACCCGTAGCAAGTACCGCTTCATGACAATTTAATTAATATTAATAATATATTTATTCGTGTATGCATAAACGATTAGTCGAAGGCACGATTAAAAACAATGCAATATACACATTAGGAAGGCCAAACGAAAGATCAACATGAACAGAAGAAGACATTTACTTGTACATTATAGAAGATACAAAGTATTTGATACAGTGAAACTTGATGAAGTGATCAAATTATGAACGTTAAGGAGAAAGATCTCAGAATAACAACAAAAAACATTTTTACTGGCAACAAATCGCGGTAACTTGAATCGGAATATGGCCAGGAAAATATCAGGAGCAAGGAGTAAGATAGAAGTGTGTTTTGTCACCTGATCTCATTTCTCTTTATAGAAACAAAATAATGAGAGAGAGATCAAAGAGAGGCGTAGGATAAGAGTTGGAAGTAATATGACGACGACACAGGATGGGTAGCTTACAGTGCAAAAAATCTATGAAAAGTGTTGGACATTTAAGTTATAGAGAGTCCATAAAAGGACTTTCATTAAATAAGTCAACAGAAACAATAGACATGTCACAGAAAAATGACTGTCTTGACAGACGATAGTTTGTAAAATGGAGATCACCTTTTGTCCATACAGAATGATCCCTCTCTCAGCCTGTCTAGTTTACTCTAGAGAAAAGGTAACACCAATACGTCTGGAACAAGACAAGCTGAAGAAGCTGCCGGATCAGCTAAGCAATGCTCTGCCTGTCCGCCAGTCGGACATGTTTCTCTCTGGAGTTGCTGATCAATGCTTAGGGCCTGGTCTGCCCTTCTATGATATTTAGCCTTTAGGTTGCATTTCCTCGCACTAGGTTACAGCTTGTACCCTCCCAATTGCGATCTTCCACTCGAAGCCGTTGGCACAATGTGGGGTGTCGGGGTTGGTGAGCGCCGCCCAACATTCGGATCTAATAAAAAGCAGGTAGTGCCGTCTACTGTCATACGGTAGCGCAGTCACATGCATATACTTGGACATTGCTTTCTGAAACGGCCGACGCTCAAACCATTGCGAAAATCAACGCAAAGTTGTTTTAATTCATATCGTCTGCGGTTGATTTCGAATCCGGCATGTCAGATTGTGAGACTGTGTTCACTACACCCAAAGCCATGGGAGCCGGGCAGAAAGAGAACTGAAATGTTATACCGAGTCTGCGCTGCTGTACAGAAGGGAGTATTTGATTGTGAGCGATCAGACTAGGAGTAATCTAACTAAAGGGTGTCAAACTGGGAGGAGTCTAAATAGGAGAAGTCTAACTATGAGGAGTCTAACTAGAAGGAGTCTAACTAGAAGGAGTCTAACTAGGAGGGGTCTAACCATGAGGAGTCTAACTAGAAGGAGTCTAACTAGAACGAGTCTAACTATGAGGAGTCTAACTATGAGGAGTCTAACTATGAGGAGTCTAACTATGAGGAGTCTAACTATGAGGAGTCTAACTAGGAGGATTCAAACTAGAAGGACTAACTAGGAGGAGTATAACTAGGAGGAGTCTACCTAGGATGAGTCTAACTAAGCGGAGTCTAACTAGAAGGAGTCTAACTAGGAGAAGTCTAACTAGGAGGAGTATAACTAGGAGGAGTCTAACTATGAGGAGTCTACCTAGGATGAGTCTAACTAGGAGGGGTCTAACTATGATGAGTCTAACTATGATGAGTCTAACTAGGAGGAGTCTAACTATGAGGAGTCTAACTAGGAGGAGTCTAACTATGATGAGTCTAACTAGGAGGAGTCTAACTATGATGAGTCTAACTATGAGGAGTCTAACTATGATGAGTCTAACTATGATGAGTCTAACTATGAGGAGTCTAACTATGATGAGTCTATCAAGGAGGATTCAAACTAGAAGGAGTCTAACTAGAAGGAGTCTAACTAGGAGAAGTCTAACTATGAGGAGTCTAACTATGATAAGTCTAACTATGATGAGTTAAGTAGGAGGAGTCTAACTATGAGGAGTGTAACTAGGAGGAGTCTAACTAGAAGGAGTCTAACTATGAGGAGTCTAACTAGAAGGAATCTAACTATGAGGAGTCTAACTAGAAGGAGTCTAACTATGAGGAGTCTAACTAGAAGGAGTCTAACTATGAGGAGTCTAACTAGAAGGAGTCTAACTATGAGGAGTCTAACTAGAAGGAGTCTAACTTGGAGGATTCAAACTAGAAGGAGTCTAACTAGGAGGAGTCTAACTATGATAAATCTAACTATGATGAGTTTAAGTAGGAGGAGTCTAACTATGACGAGTCTAACTAGGAGGAGTCTAACTAGAAGGAGTCTAACTATGATGAGTCTAACTAGGAGGAGTCTAACTATGAGGAGTCTAACTATGAGGAGTCTAACTAGGAGAAGTCTAACCAGGAGGAGTCTAACTAGGAGGGGTCTAACTATGCGGAGTCTAACTAGGAGGAGTCTAACTATGAGGAGTCTAACTATGAGGAGTCTAACTATGAGGAGTCTAACTATGAGGAGTCTAACTATGAGGAGTCTAACTATGAGGAGTCTAACTAGGAGGAGTCTAACTAGGAGGAGTCTAACTATGAGGAGTCTAACTAGAAGGAGTCTAACTAGGAAGAGTCTAACTAGGAGGGGTCTAACTATGCGGAGTCTAACTAGAAGGATTCTAACTAGGAAGAGTCTAACTAGGAGGGGTCTAACTATGAGGAGTCTAACTAGAAAGAGTCTAACTAGGAAGTCTAACTAGGAGGGGTCTAACTATGCGGAGTCTAACTAGGAGGAGTCTAACTATGAGGAGTCTAACTATGAGGAGTCTAACTATGAGGAGTCTAACTATGAGGAGTCTAACTATGAGGAGTCTAACTATGAGGAGTCTAACTAGGAGGAGTCTAACTATGAGGAGTCTAACTATGAGGAGTCTAACTATGAGGAGTCTAACTATGAGGAGTCTAACTAGGAGGAGTCTAACTAGGAGGAGTCTAACTATGAGGAGTCTAACTATGAGGAGTCTAACTATGAGGAGTCTAACTATGAGGAGTCTAACTAGGAGGAGTCTAACTAAGAAGAGTCTAACTAGGAGGGGTCTAACTAGCAGAAGTCTAACTAGAAGGTGCTTAACTATGAGGAGTCTAACCCGGAAGAGTCTAACTATGAGGAGTCTAATTAGGAGGAGTGAAAACTAGGAGGAATAAAACTAGTGTGATCTCGGAGGCAGCGGAGATGCGGCCCCCGAGACTAATACCGCTGACGGCAAGAGTAATAAACAGCGAGTATAACTTTCAACATTACAGATAACCTATAAGAAAGAGGACTGATGAGCTACTGAAGTATAAAGTACAACATTATATACAACCATAAGGAAGAGGACGGGTTAGTTAACGAAGTGTAAAGTACAACATTATATACAACTATAAAAATAAAATTTGGTGGAACTGCTGTAGAGCTGTGGAAATGTAAACAATATAACATAACACAACACAAAGTAATGCAGCGTTACATAACAGAATTATGACACATACAGAACGTTTCGGCAATTAGCCTTCATCAGCAAACAAATACATGCATGCAAGGCATTATGTAGCAGTACAGCCTCGGACTCTGAGTTCAGTAGTAAAATCTTTTCATATTTTCATTTTCTCTTCATTGCTCTCATTTTTAAAATCTTTTTATTCTTCTCATCCCGTCCTAATGCCTTAATGTAGTCACCGGAGGAGCTTCTCCTGTACTATATGTTGTGTTTCGTGCATGTATTTGTTTGCTGGTGAAGGCTTATCGCCGAAACGTCCTGTATGTGTTGCAATTCTGTTCTGTAAAGCTGCATTACTTTGAGTTATTTTATATTGTATACAACTATAGAAAAATAGGACGGATGAGCAAGCGAAGTATGCAGTATAACATTATATACAACTATAGGAACGAGGGCGGGGGAGCTAGTTAAGTATAAAGTACAACATTATATACAACTATAGGACATTCTTCACTGGTAGTGTCAAGAGCACGGTACAACATTATATACAACTATAAGGAAGAGGACGGGTGAGATGGTGAAGTATAAAGTACAGTATTATATACAACTATAAGGAAGAGGACGGGTGAACTGGTGAAGTATAAAGTACAACATTATATACAACTATAGGACATTCTTCACTGGTAGTGTCGAGAGCACGGTACAACATTATATACAACTGTAAGGAAGAGGACGGGTGAGATGGTGAAGTATAAAGTACAATATTATATACAACTATAAGGAAGAGGACGGGTGAACTGGTGAAGTATAAAGTACAACATTATATACAACTATAGGAAATTCTTCGCTGGTAGTGTCGAGAGCACGGTACAACATTATATACAACTATAAGAAAGAGGACGGGTGAGCTGGTGAAGTATAAAGTACAACATTATATACAACTATAAGGAAGACTGAGCTGGTATTGTCAAGAGCAAAATCTGACGCGAGATCGTCGCCAAGGCTCGTCGCTGGCTAAATGACGAAAAGAATGGCCACCTATTTCTCCTTGCTTTCAGACTTAAAGACGATATGGCGCTATTACAAAACAGACTCATAGCAGGAAAATGCTGCGTGACACTTTTTTTTTTAAACAAGGAGGCATACAGTGTTCTCTAAACTGTCGGTCCCCAAAATGGAGGATAGGCGGGTTATCTGTTAAGGCCTCTGGGATGTTTATGCTTGTGGCTACCATTTGCTTACGCATTTTTTTCATGTTGGATTGGTAGTGCATGGTTTCCTCGCCGTGATATTGAGTTGAGTGCGTGGAGCGACACTGTGAATTGTGAATTTCGTGTGGAGTGCTTTTACATATGTCCGTGGTTGTTTGTAGCGTGAACTACATGTTCAGAAAAATGGTGGCCTGCCGGTCGCTGAACTAACTGGATTGCTTTATGCAGTAATATGTGGCTGCTGATTTTCTAGTGACTGTCGCTTCTATCGATGGTGAACTGTATCTTTCGTGGCGGACTTTTGTGTTGGCATTCTGTTAGCAGCATGATACATAGTATATCTGCGCGTGAGGAGCAGTTTGTGTGATATTTACTGGCACAGGAACGGAGCATAATGAGGCGACCCGTTGCCGTGAAGTTGAAACCGCGACTAATTAACTAGTGTTATCTAATGAGAAGAGAGGTACGAACGATCGAACGAACGAACAATCTTTATTTTCAAAGAGTTAAGAATTGGGCACGCAAGCACGTCTGACATTCTGACCTTCCTCTCTATTTCCTCTCATTCAGTATTTCATTCAACATCATTTATGCAGCTAATCTTAGACAACAAAAGAACAATAACCATTAATACACATGAAAAATAATCAATAATACATGACTCACTGAAGCAATGTTTAACATGGGCATTCTAAATACCTATGGAAGGTGTAACGTGCCATACACATGGAAATGTTTATTGGCTAGTTATCGTTTGAGATAATTTACCATTATTATTTTTAGGGTGGGCATGTAGTCTGTACTGGGGTAGTGTTCAAGCAGGCTGCGACTTTATATATAATGATTGGTACGGAGAACATCGTGCCGGCTGC
This sequence comes from Cepaea nemoralis, assembly GCA_014155875.1. Lineage (NCBI taxonomy): Eukaryota > Metazoa > Mollusca > Gastropoda > Stylommatophora > Helicidae > Cepaea > Cepaea nemoralis. The sequence continues at coordinate 13,236 of JACEFZ010009404.1, forward strand.
ACAGATCAACGGTAGAAGAGGCAAAAGAAGACAGATATAAATTACGAGGAGGCTTCAAATGAAAACCTTAAAAGTGTAATAGAAATTAGAATAACCATGCCATTGTCTTGTAACCTGTCAAATTTGTTGTTGAGGATGTCAAGAGTGTTAAGCCAGTGACATCACGGTGCAGATGGTAACGGTGACTTCATAAAGACAGTTTAAAGATGGCGGCCACACTTTTTAAATGCATCAAAGAGGCGCAGAGTTTTGTTATCTGTTTTTTTTTTTTCGGTTATGGAATAAAACCTTAAGAAATTCATCAGCGAATGAAGGTCCAGTATGGCGATATATGCCTGTCAGTCCAGCAAGTGTGTGAGTGAAGTAAGAAGTTTCAAAACGGCGTGACTCCTGTGACAGACTGTTCACGACCGGGTCCGGCACACCGAGTAGTGAGCCTAGTTTTCTTATACACGCGACCAAGAGCATTTGTTTTCTATAGGAATCCAAGCACTTTATCGGCACTGGAGGACTTGCTTTTAACTCAATGGTGACTATATCGAAAAACTATACATTAGTTCTTTACTTTTTCCCCAGAATATATTCACTACACAAAACAAATTAAGGTTTTCATTCGAAATCCCCTCGTATGTTAGATGATCTATGAAGGTGACTGGAGGAATGTCATTAAAGAATGAATCCAAAACACCAGGGACTTAGATTTCTGGAGACAGCGATCCAACTAGCAACGCCCACGCCACATCGCAAACACATGATAACGAATAACTTCTGTCACCATACGCCGGGTGGAACGAATTTGGAACAAAACAGTGAGCCTGATATTCATGCTGCTAAAGCCATAATTTAACAACAAACTGAAAAAAAAACATACGAACATGGAGAGATCAGTTGTCTTTACTTCCGTGCAATAGGGTCACCAAGGACACGAACTAAAATGTCAAGGCCACCTTTCACGAATATCTCATACGCTAAACAAGTAAATGCCGGTCTCTGTGGCTAAGGCCTTACGGATGCAATTCGAAATCTCGCTTACCTACATTCGAAACACAGCTGCGACTGACTTGGCAGCAGACCGCGTTGCGCTGGGTTTTAACGAGTTGGTATGGGAGCCGGTCGTTCAGAAAACAATGGGAAACTACTGAACGTAAACTTGCCAAGACATCAGCAATAGCAGTAAAATGTTAGTGTTGACAGCGATGTCCTGTAAAAAAGATATGCAAAACAATAATGTATATTCTTATCGTGATATTTCGCTCTTACCTCTAATATCATTAATTTTGATCTTCCAGAATCATAAATGGTATATCTAACTCAACTGACATTCCATTATCTAGTTGTAATTAGGGTATTATTTATCTATATATATATATAATCTGCCATGTACCAACAGAGAGCTTACGGTACAAGTTACAGTCGACAAGAACAGGCTAGAGTAGAGATAACAATAGAATAATTACAATCACCACGAAAGTGTGTTAGAGTATAAGACACGGAGAATAGTGATGATAATTCAGAAGTGGAACGATGGACACAAGAAAAGGAAACTACTCGAGGTTACGACCTCAAAACATCAAGTGACGAGACGGAGGTGACGTCACGAGCAAGAAAGGTCGAGCTCTTCAGTTAGGCAAAAGATGCTCGAGTGAAAGGTTGTAGAAATGGATTCAGATGTTTGAAATAGCAAATAAGTTACATGAACACTACCAACTAGTGTGGCATGATGTCCTGCGACCAGCCAGAATAACTGATCAAGTGATTACGATGAATTCAGATCAAACTGAACGCATTTTCGGCTGTCAAGGCACAGATGCCAATCATCTAGTCGTGGCTCGTTATGATGATGTGACACACTTCACGAAAACATCTAAGCAGTATCTGTAGAACAAGTACAACGCTGACGTCCTAGGGTCAATCACCGTTATTGTTGACACATGTTACAGCAATACAGTCGTTCACCGCTACGTCATGCTCACAGTAGGTAGGAGTGTAGACGAACGTTGCATTTTAATTCTGTGACGACTGTCATAAATATTCTTCTTAGTCATAGGTGTTGGCTGCTAAAGTTTCTAGCGCAGAGACTTTATTCACAGAACTACAAAGTTGATGTTTAGCAAATGTTCACTTACGTGGTTGACTGGCCATTTTTGGGCACAATGCACAACCAACCTTGACAGCCGAAAATGCGTTCAGTTTGATCTGAATTCATCGTAATCACTTGATCAGTTATTCTGGCTGGTCGCAGGACATCTTGCCACACTTGTTGGTAGTGTTCATGTAACTTATTTGCTGTTTCAAACATCTAAATCCATTTCTACAACCATTCACTCGAGCATCTTTTGCCTAACTGAAGATCTCGACCTTTCTTGCTCGTGACGTCACCTCCGTCTCGTCACGTGATGCTATTAGTTTTTTCTCCTCTTTCATTTCTTGTACCTAAACCATAATTCCATAATTATCAATGATATGATAATTGGGAACACATGGTTTAAACACCATAAAAGACGATTATTAACATGAAAAAGCCCTGATAATAAAATATGCAACTAAATTGACTACATACTTATTAATAATAGATTTATAATGCTTTAATCAATGTAAAGACAATGCTTGGTGCTGACTGTAATAGTGATCATGTACCACTATGTGGACAAATAAAAGTAAGATTAAACAGAGGGGAAAATGGTTAAGAATGTGAGACTTAATAAAGAAATTCTGAAAGTAGATAAACAAATTCAAGAACAATACATAGTGACTTTGAAAAATAGGTAGAATGCAGTAGCTAAAATACAGAATATAAATGATCAATGGGAAAAGTTAAGGGACTCCATTCATCAAACTAACAAAGAAATATTACCGGAGAGAAGCCAAATAGCTAAGAAAAAATGGATGAATAAAGAAATCGAAATGGTGATGGACAAAAGAAAACAGAGTAAAAATGACAAAGAAGAATACGCTGAGATAAATAAAGAAATAAAAGATAAATGTGTGAAGGCAAAAGAAAGTTGGTTAAACGAACAGTGCAAAAAAATTGAATTAAATTCCATTAAAGATACAAAAGATATGCACAGTCAAATCAGTGAGCTCTCGGGAGGAAAAATAAGAATAAATACAGGGTGTTTGAAATCAAAAAACAGGAAAGATATTATTGGAGGAAGGTGCTATAATGAAGAGGTGGAATGAGTATATAAGAGAATTATATGATAGAGAAAGGGAAGAATTAACAGAAGAAAGTAACTTAGAAGGCCCACCTATTCTAAAAGAAGAAGTCGCTGATGCTATAAAACATATGAAGAAAGGAAAAACAGCTGAGCCAAATGAAATCCCAATAGAAGAATTAGAAGTATTGGGAGAATTTGGAGTAGATATATTAACCAAAATGGTGAATGATATTTACACCAGTGGATATTTACCGAGCGATATGCTTAAATCTGTATTTATAGCTATACCAAAAAGACCAGGAGCAATTGAATGTGAAGATTTTCGTACAATTAATCTCATAAATAATATCACTAAGCTTCTACTCAGAATCATAATGAGAAGAATCAGAAGGAAAATAAAAATGGAAATTAGTGAAGAACAGTATGGATTTTTGGAGGGAAAGGGCACAAAAAATAGAATATATACAATACGGACACAAATAGAAAGGTAAATAGAAAAACAGAGACATATATTTGTGCTTCATAGATTATACTAAGGCATTTAATAAAGTAAAACATGATAAGCTGATTAAAATGTTGGAAGATATCAACATTGATGGGAAAGATTTAAGAATAATAAAGAATATATACTGGAACCAAATAGCAGCAATTAAAATGGGAAATAAAAAGGGTAGATAGGAACAGATAAAGCTAGGAGTACGACAGGGGTGTGTCTTGTCACCAGATCTCTTCTCCCTATATAGCGAAGTAATAATGATAGAGCTCAACGAGATGCCAGGAATATTAGTTGGAGGTTATAATATTAATAATATACGCTATGCAGATGACACAGTATTGTTGGCTGATAATTCAACAGACCTACAACAATTGTTGGACATTGTAGTAACAGAGAGTGCAAGGAAAGGTCTCTCCTAGAAGCATCAAGAAAACAGTAACAATGGTGATATCAAAGAAAATAGTGACACCAAAATGTGACATAGAAATAGAAGGGAAAATTCTTAACCGAGTGGATAATTTTAGATACCTAGGGACATTTATAACATCAGATGGAAGATGTACAACAGAGATTAAGGGCAGAATAGGGCAAGCAAAAGCCGAATTTAAAAAAAAATGAAGATTATCTTATGCAATAAGTCACTATCACTGAATGTAAAAAAGAGAGTGCTGAAATGCTATGAAGAACCAGTTTTGCTGTATTGCTAGTTAGTTAGTTAGTTAGTCGACAGATCATCCTCGTTGCACATCGTTATGTGTCTCGAGCCATGTTATTGCTTTACTTACTGCCATGACTTCCATGGTCAGGCTACTTGTGGTTTCAGTGAAAGCACCAGAGTCCTCCTTCACAATTCTCCCTCCGGCCCGAGCTGTAAAAGCCCATGATCTTCTCACATGTCGGACGACCGACCCATCTGTGTAGATGACCGCGTCACCGTCTAGCGAATTCTCGAAAATCAACGCTTGTACTTCAGCCTCAACAGCAGCCGATTTTCTTGCCTGCATTTTCTATCTAGTTGGATGCAAACTGAAAAGGATGTGCAGAAGTCTGTTGGCACTTGCACCCACTCCTCGCCAGGTTCTAAGTCCTCAAGTGAACACACCTGTTGAAGAATGTCATTCGGCTTGACCCATCCACGACCGTCCTCTTTTTAACCTGCTGCCCTTCACCTTCCTAATTTCACTATGCAGTGGATGTTGTGTGTTTGCGTTAATTCTGAGGTAGGCGCGTGCCCTGCAAACTTGTATTCTCTCTTCAATGGTTGGAAAATCAAGAAGGTAGCGCATCGCCCTGCATGCTGTATCTCTTGTACATCCAAGAATAATGCGCATAGCTTCATTCTGTATCCTTTCCATCCTTTCTATCTGCTTATGGCTGAGAGTCAGGATTGCCATTGCATACTCCAAAACAGACATGACCAGCCCCTCGTACAGAAGACATAGATGGCGCTGCTCACAGTTTGCTGCCGCCATCACCCGCATCGCTGCCAAACCCCGCTTGGCCTTTGTTATCACCTGGTCTATGTGCACATTATAAGCAAGCTGTATTGCAGTGAATCTTGGAATGTAAATGAACAAATTAAGAAGAAATTAGAAGCAACATAGATGTTGTTCCTGAGACGAATGTTGCGAATTACTTGGACTGCCATAGTAACTAACAACGACTGCCTGAAACAGGCTAATGAAACTAGAACATTATATACAACAATAAGACAGAGACAAACATCTTTCTTCAGTCACGTGATGAGAAGAGAGGCATGGGAGAACATCGTAACACCTGGAAAGATCGAGGGGAAGAGAAGCAGAGGCCGACCAAGAGAAATGATGCTGGATGGATTGAGACTGTGGTATGGAGGAATATCAGCAGCAGAGTTGATCTAGAAAACCAAAGACCGAGATCTGTGGAGAGACATGAACGCCTACGTCAGCTGGTAGGGCACTTGATGATGATGATGATGATGATGATGATGATGATGATGATGATGATGATGATGATGATGATGATGATGATGATGATGATGAGAGCACTATAGTTGGCTCTGTGGCGAAGGTGTCAGTTGGAGCAGTTCGCAACTACGCTTCCAGTGATTGAAATACAGATGCGACCGATTTGGATGCCGACCGCCCTGCGTTTGTTTTCATAAGATAGTACGAGTGCCAGTTGCTCAGAAAGCAATGGCAAACCACTGAACGCAAACCTGTCAATAAATGAAGAAAAACACCAAAAATAATACTGGGGCTGACTGCGACGTTCTGTAAAGGATATGTAACTAACTTTTTAATGGATTATACACACGCGGAGATTGGGTGGGGGAGGGGGGGGTGGGTCTGCAAGTTAAATGAAACTGTGTTGGACATTGAGGCCGTTAGGGGAGAGTGAGCCCAACTGGAAGATGAGACGGTTTTCCAATGCCTTGCCACCGCGTTCGTGAGATGCGCACGATTTGATCGCCGTGACCTGTATGTCGGCCCCGCCACAGTGGTCAGAACTGTTGAAGTGTATGGATACTGGTTTCTAGGCATCACTTTTGATATCAGAGAGGTGTTGCCTAAACCTGTCAGCCAGACGTAGATCTATCTCACCGATATATTTCATATCACAACGTGTGCAAATGATCGCATATATAACATTGCGACTCATGCATAAGAAACCCTCACGGTTGTGGAGAGTGGTCTTAGTTAATACCAGACTCTGGGTTTGAAATACATGTGGGCAGTTCTTACAACTTGATTGATAGACTGGCAGCAGTGAAGAGCTGTAGACAGCACACTCTCAGGAAAGCCACGAAGGCGGAAGAAATCCAACATTTCGTGGGCTCTTTGACGGAAGTCGTTATTATCATGACATAGCCGTCGGAGATGTAACAGTTGTGAGAAAGGAATAGAACCCTTACACGAGGGAGGGTGGAAGGAGGTATAGAGAAGGAATGTGTGCGAGTCAGTTGGTTTATAATAAACCGTCGTACATAGACCAGCGAAACCTAAAGAGGCTGTTAGAGCTAAGAAATTGACAACCGGCGAAGAGATTGCAAGATTGTTTTGCGAGATTACGAAATGCGCCCGTAACCTCTTTGCCACAGATCCGGCACAGGATGCACTAGACAACATAAAAATAGTATATTCAAGTTCATTCTCTAATCCCTGCTTCTTTCCTTTACTTCTATCATCGCCAAACAATACAATACATATGCTTATATAACACATATGGTTCTCTCTCTCTCTCTCTCCCTCTCTCTCTCTCTCTCTCTCTCTCTCTCTCTCTCTCTCTCTCTCTCTCTCTCTCTCTCTCTCTCTCTCTCTCTTCTCTTCCCAGAACATCAAGCCGTTTACTGAGAAAACTAACGATAACATACTCGCTTTGAAGAGAAACTAACAGGAAGATACACCAGAGAATTACTGCTGATAATCCACATGTCCCTTCTGTGCTATTTTGTATAATCCATCCGACAAGATCTGAATAATGAAGAAGGTTGCCTACTAAAGACGTTAAAACAAGGACAATTTCAGTATTTTGGTCACTTGAAACATCATGAAAGTTTGGAGAGAACAGTCATGGAATGGTATATGCCCAGGAAGAGAGGAAGAGGAAGGCCAAAGAGAAGGATGTGACGGATTATCTCCGGATGGGCGTATCGGACGCGGGACATCTTACTTATGACTGAGAAGTTTTCCGGACGGTTGTTATGGGAGCGGGTTCTGC
>JACEFZ010009405.1:0-25759 GCA_014155875.1 Cepaea nemoralis
GTCCTTTTTTTTGGTTTATCAAACCCTTAAAATGGAACCTGGTTGTTAGCTACTCCAAGAAGGATCTTTCTACCCACCTTGAGGCCTATTGCCTTAAAGAAGGGACTTTCTACCCACCTTTAGGCCTATTTCTCTTTAAGGGCCTTTCCACCTGCCCCAAGGCCTATTTCCCATAAAGAAGAACCTTTCTACCCACCTTGAGACCTATGTTCCTTAAAGTAAGAACCTGTCTACCCGTCTTGAGGCGTACTTCCCCTAAAGAAGGGCCTTTCTACCTGCCTTGAGGTCTATTGTGTATGTTATCTTAGTCCCATGCTGTTATAGACCAGTCGGTATCCGACATGTCACGTGGTCTTGGTCCCATGTTGTTATAGACCAGTCGGTATCCGACATGTCACGTGGTCTTATGTCCATGCTGTTATAGACTAGTCGACACCCGACATGACACGTGATCTTATGTCCATGCTGTTATAGATCAGTCGACACCCGACATGTCACGTGGTCTTGGTCCCATGGTGTTATAGACCAGTCGGTATCCGACATGTCACGTGGTCTTATGTCCATGTTGTTATAGACCAGTCGACATCCCGACATGACACGTGATCTTATGTCCATGCTGTTATAGACCAGTCGACACCCGACATGTCACGTGGTCTTAGTCCCATGTTGTTATAGACCAGTTGGCACTCGACATGTCACGTGGTCAAATATCTCGCCTTTACCACCTGGAACATTTGCTGGTACCCAGTTTAAGCAGAGCTGACCTGGGAGCCGAGGTCAGTTTAATCAATCCCACTCAATGGGGATTCGATCAGATGACCACCGGCTGGCTGGCAAGTGTACTAGTCACTGCGGCATCGCAGGCGCCCATGTATATATATATATATATATATATATATATATATATATATATATATATATATATATATATATATATATATATATATATATATATATATATATCATTGGCACCTTGCCGTCTTGACAGACGATAGTTTGTGCTCTAAAAAGGCATAATAACTTTTAACTATGGCGGTAGCGAGTGTGACTGATAAGGCCAATTTGCGCTGTAAATGTCCGTTCACAGTGGGTGCATGTGAACACGTGGTCATTTCCACCATCATGCACCATCTTACGTCTCAAACGCTTGGTGTGTGACTTTTCTGCAATAATTTTCTCCTTTGACTTTATTCCATTTCTGATATTTGCCCTCCATGCAACACGTTCAGCGGCGACTTGCTCCCAATGTGCATTATCAATGCCTGTATCAATCATGTCCCGCTTACACACATCTTTGTATCGTAGTAGAGGCCGACCCTGAGATCTCTTACCCATCTGTAATTCACCAAAAAAGATATCCTTTGGTATTCTACCATCATCCATCCTCCTAAGATGTCCTATCCATCTAAGTCTACGAAGACTGAGCATGGAATAAACTGTCACACAACCTGATCTTTCCAATACTTCAGTATTTGTGATTTTGTCTTGCCACTTAATACCAAGAATTCTTCGCAGACACCGCATATGAAAGCTGTTTAAATTGTTCTCTTGGTGTGAGTAAGTTGTCCAGGTTTCACTGCCATAGAGAAGAGTACTAAGGACACAGGCTTGATAGACAAGGACTTTTGTTTTGGCAGTAAGCTTCCTGTTCTCCCAGACTCTTTTTCTTAACCTGTTCATTGTTGTTGCTGCCTTACCAATCCGGATGTTGATTTCCTGATCTAGGGATAATTTGCTATTTACCACTGATCCTAGATACGTAAAATGGTCTACTATCTCTAGTTCGGCGTCGTCAATAAAGATTGATGGTACCCCATGTGCACCTTGTGACATAATCTGTGTCTTCTTTTTGCTAATTGTTAAACCAAATTCAGAACAAGCATTGGAGAATGCAGATAGTAGACATGTTGTAGTTCTTCCTCAGAGTGGGTCGTAATCGCAGCATCATCTGCAAAAAGCAACTCTCTGATCAGTACCCTCCTAATTTTGGTCTTAGCCTTCAATCTCTGAGCATTGTAGAGGCCGCCATCTGAGCGTGAGTGAATGTATATACCACCATCCTGATCACGAAATGCATATTTCAGTAGAAGTGAAAAGTATATTCCAAAGAGTGTGGGAGCTAGTACACAACCTTGCTTAACTCCACTCTTGATTTCAAATTCTTCAGAAGTTGCACCATCAAACTTGATTATACCCCTCATGCCTGTGTGGAACGATTCCACAATGGACAGAAGAGTTGGTGGGCAGCCAATCTTCTTTAGTGCCTTGAACAGACCCTCACGACTGACCAAATCAAATGCCTTTGTGAGGTACTATATATATATATATATTCTTCTTCTTCTTCTTCAGCATTCCGAGCCATTGAGGTTCTTTGCTGCAAATACAATCTGTCTCCATTCGTCTCTCTGGTGGACCTTCTCTTGCCAGTCGTTGATTCCAAGTGCTTGTAGGTCTGTATGTATATTATCTCTCCACCGCCTTCTTGGTCTACCTCGGGGTCTACGGTCATTTATTTCCTGAGTGTAAGCGAGTTTTGTTTCCCTATTATCTTCCATTCTTTCTATATGCCCCAGCCTTGTAGTCTATTAGCCTTCATGATACCAGTGATTAGCGGGGACTTAAACAAATCATAAATGTCTTTGTTACTTCTTCTTTTCCACTCTCCACTTTGTGTATCCCTAATGGGTCCAAAGATGCGTCTTAAAATTTTGTTCTCAAAGGTTTGTAACAAGGCTTCGTCTCCTTTCGTTGTACTCCAGGTTTCAGAGCCATACAGCACAACTGGTCTGATCAGTGTTTCGTATATTGTGATTTTGGTGTTACGAGATAGCGCCTTTGATTCAGTAGATGTTGTATTTCCAGAGTTGATTCTAGTTTGTATTTCTTCCCTTACGATGTTGGAGCAGTTGAAGATTGTACCCAGGTATTTGTATGTTTCCGTTCTTTTAATGGTCATATTATCTATTTGTATGTGGCCAGAGTTTTTAGCCATTCCGTCTCTTGAAATTACCATATATTCTGTCTTATCTTGGTTGATAACCAGCCCCATCTGTTGGGCTTTTTCCTTTAAGTGAGTCAATATTTCTAATGTCTTTTGTTCACTTTGCCCTATACATATATATATGTGTGTGTGTGTGTGTGTGTATGTGTGTGTGTGTGTGTGTGTACGACTGAATTGTGTGTGTGTGTGTGTGTGTGTGTGTGTGTGTGTGTAAGACTGAATTGTGTGTGTGTGTGTGTGTGTATGTGTGTGTGTGTGTGTGTGTGTGTGTGTGTGTGTGTGTGTGTGTGTGTAAGACTGAATTAATCATTGTCCCGTTCTTGTAAATATATAGTTCTTGAGTGATCACAATAAACATGATGTAACTAAATATGTTCTTATGTTTCTTATGTTGTTGACATCAAGTGTCTATGCGTGTTTGTATGTCGTGTCTGTGTGAGGCACAGCTTGTCTACTTGAGGTAAAATTCTCGTCTATGTGATTTAAAAGCCTTGTCTATGTGAGGAACAAGTCTTGTCTATGTGAGGTACAAGTCTTGTCTATGTGAGGTACAAGTCTTGTCTATGTGAGGTACAAGTCTTGTCTATGTGAGGTACAAGTCTTGTCTATGTGAGGTACAAGTCTTGTCTATGTGAGGTACAAGTCTTGTTAATGTGAGGTACAAGTCTTGTCTATGTGAAGTACAAGTCTTGTCTATGTGAGGTACAAGTCTTGTCAATGTGAGGTACAAGTCTTGTCAATGTGAGGTACAAGTTGTATCGTTGTGTTTGAGGCTCTTTAAATGATGATGCTTCTGCTTACGTACACGCCGTCCTCCTCTTTGCTGATTGTTATGTAGCAATCACTGATAGAGAGATCCTCAAGGCTGCTGCAGTCTCTATTGAGCCATACCGGCCAGGTATTTCTGTCAAGGAGGTTGGTGAACTGATTGGACCTGATCTGATAGGGAATGTAGGAAGTTCGGCTGGTGCTACAGCTGCTGCCATGAAAACAAAGAAAGAGAAAGATAAGAAAGAAGAGTTCGAGAAACCTGATGATGACATGAGCCTTGGACCACTGTACTAATAGTCATCATCATCTCATCTTGTTCCTCTTGTACCTTGCGGTTTCCAGGTGAAACATAAACAGCGGGAGAGTGCCCGTTTATGGGCTACATATATCGAGATTCCCATGGTCTCTGTTATTCTCTCAATCCATCTTTTACGTGGCCGGCCTCTTCTTCTGATTCCATTTGGTCTGTATGTCACTGTTGGTTGTGGTGTACTGTTAGTTGACAGTTAAATAATTAATGTTGTGGTATACTGTTAGTTGGTAGTTAAATAAATAAAAAAATGCGCCATCACAATATGACCGGTACAATTACGTGGTTGAGCCGTTAATCTCTTGCACAGAAGGTTGTGGAATGTGTTCGAACTCCGATTTCAGTTCTCGAGTCAGAATTTTCGGTAATAGCTGGATGCTGTTGACGGAGTTGGAAGTTGTGACCTTCGGCACTGTTATATGCTGTACGGAGACATACCTTGTCATATGGGATACAATCCAATGCAGTGAAGTCGATCCTCTTGAGTGTGAATAATTGTATATAGAATCATCATCATCGTGTGCCATGCCGTTAAGCGTGGGCTGTCATGTTTCGCCATCTCACACGATCACCAGAGTCGTGGATCAGCTCAGTGTTCCTGTCTCGACCATACTACGTGGACAAGCCATCCAGGTATTTACTTCTCTGCCTTCCCCTTGTTCGCTTCCCCTCGATCTTGCCTGTTGTTATCAAGTTCTCCAATTTATTTCTTCTGATAACGGGACCAAAACATTTGACTGTCTACGTCTAATTTCCCTAATCAGTTTACGGTATTCATTTGTTTCTTGTAGGACTTGGTCATTGGTTTTTCTGTCTGTCTATATAAAATAGGATTACAATTATACTATTTTAAAAAATCAAAATTTATAGTCAGCTACATAATATTGTAAGTATATGTTCTTATAAGTAGAATGAGTCATATCACAAAGATTTTGCTACGAATTATCATGCAAAGAGTGAGGAAGAAAATACAACCTGAAATACATTGGCACCTTGCCGTCTTGACGGACGATAGTTTGTGCTAATTGTTAAACCAAATTCAGAACACGCATTGGAGAATGCAGATAGTAGACATTGCAATTCTTCCTCAGAGTGGGTCGTAACTGCAGCATCATCTGCAAAAAGCAACTCTCTGATCAGTACCCTCCTAATTTTGGTCTTGGCCTTCAATCTCTGAGCATTGTAGAGGCCGCCATCTGAGCGTGAGTGAATGTATATACCACCATCCTGATTACGACAGGCATATTTCAGCAGAAGTGAAAAGTATATTCCAAAGAGGGTGGGAGCTAGTCCACAAACTTGCTTAACTCCACTCTTGATTTCAAACTCTTCAGAAGTTTCACCATCAAACTTGATTATACCGTTCATGCCTGTGTGGAACGATTCCACAATGGACAGAAGAGTTGGTGGGCAGTCAATCTTCTTTAGTGCCTTGAACAGATCCTCACGACTGACCAAATAAAATGCCTTTGTGATGTCGATGAAGGCAATAAACAGTGGTTGATTCTGTTTAAGGCATTTTTCTTGCATTTGTCGCAATGAGAATATAATATCAATAGTTCTGTCAAAAGCCATACTGTGATTCGGGGTAGACTTGATCTCCTAGGACTTGAAGTCTGCGCAGAACAATTCTGGCAAACACTTTTCTGACAATACACAGAAGTGAGATACCCCTATAGTTGTTGCAGTAGCTCAGATCGCCCTTGTTCTTGTACAGTGTTATGATGCTTGAATCTTTGAAATCCTGTGGGACTTGTCCTTCTCGCCAGCATAGCTCTATTAGCTGGTGGATCTGTAGAGTGAGTGTGTCTTGCCCACTTCTGATAACCTCTATTGGAATCCCATCCTTACCTGGGGCCTTGCCTGATGCAAGTTCATTTATAGCGCACTTAACTTCTGTTATGGTGGGAAGTGTGTCCAGGTGGTCAAGAGTTGTTAGAGCCTCTATGGCGTTGAGAGCATCATCCGCTAATTTGGTCTCACTTGAGTAAAGCTCTAAATACTGCTCTACCCATCTGTCCATATGCTGTTTCTTATCAGTTATGATTTCTCCAGTCAAGGTTTTCAATGGTGCTCTTTTTTTTTAAATCATTGAACTACATGCTTTCATTATTCCTTCATACATGCTTCTGATGTTTCCCTTATCATTTGCGATTTGAATGAACTCACATAACTTGATCCAGTCAAAAAAATCATATCAGTCACTTCACCATAACATTTTTTATGGAAAACGATTACGTGACAATCACACATTCTGTAAATCTACGAGAGATGTGAACAAGAATATTCCCTCGCAAATGCACGATAGTTCAGGACACTGTTTAGCCAAACATTTCCCCTACATGAAAGGCATGTCCATGTTAGGCGCTGATAGTGACGTTTCTACAGACTAAGGGAAAAGGGTCAAAATATGCATGTATACTTAACTGTTTTGCGTCGTACAGAAAATTGTAGATTATATGCACTGATAGTGAATTATTAGCACAAACATATGGTACGTCACTCAAATCAAATGGAATTGTAAGCATAGCAACATTCTCAGGTGGGACAGCAGACATGACAGTTTTTTCGGAAAAGCAAATAATCCAGCTATCTCTTCAATGCTGCGGTTTCGTCAGTTTCAAAACTCACACACAAATACCATGGCACCTGTACTTATTACATCACAAGACACGGGTATTAACATTAATATTAAATCTATGAGCTTACCATTTGCCAACAAAGATCAAAATTGGTAAAAACTTTCCCAAATCAGAAAAGGGCTTGCTTCTTAAAATTTTACAGTTTGCAAATGAGGGCTATCGCTTTCTGTCGGAACAGCTATACCTACAGGAACCAGCCCGCTAGCGTTAATCGCCTAAACATCACCTCTCTCTCTCTCTCTCTCTCTCTCTCTCTCTCTCTCTCTCTCTCTCTCTCTCTCTCTCTCTCTCTCTTTCTCTCTCTCTCTCTCTCTCTCTCTCACACACACACACGCGCGCGCACACATACACACGCACACACACACACACGACAACAGCTTGCTTAAAATAGGCCGTTCTTTATAAGGCATTGAACGACAGCCACCTTGGTGACAGAAATTACGAGAAACTGTGAATAGTTAGGGAAAAATATGTCACAACCAAGACATTTGTGAAAGCCAAGGGAAAGATAAAAAGATGAATGCCTAGATAGTTTGAAACACGGCACGACTGGGGCAAGAACACACAGCTGAACCAAGGCTCTAATGACGGTGTTAGAGAGCGTACCCTGACCTCCAACGCTGATCAGCACGGCTCATGATGACGATGAAATACTAGGTCACGACTTCCTTTGTCGCTGTCCTTATTTATTGCGACAGGGCTTCACATGAAAACCTTAAACGTGTGATAGAAATTACAATAACCATGCCATTGTCTTGTAACATGTTAATATTGTTGTTAACGGTGTCAAGAGTGTTAAGCGTGTGGTACCACAGTGCAGACGAACATAGTGACATCATAAGGTTAGTTTAACGATGGCCGTCCCACTTTTGACAAGCACCAAAGAGGAGCAGCATTCTGTTATTCGTTTTTGATCAGTGAAGGAGGTGAAACCTGTAGAAATTCATCGGTGATGCACGCCTGTCAGTCCAGTAAGTGCATGAGAGTGGGAAGTTTCAAAACGGTGTGACTTCTGTGACGACTGTTCATGACCGGGTCAAGCACACCGAGTAGTGACCTCATAGTCAATTTTTCTACAGGAATCCAAGCACTGCATCGGCATTGGAGGACGTGCATTGAACGCAGTGGCAGCGGTGACTCGCAGCTGTGTTTCGAACGCGGTATGTGAGATTACGAACTGCGCCCGTAACCTCTTCGCCATGGAGTCAGCAATAATAATAACAATTATAATAAAATTATAAAATTAAAAATTAAAATAGTAAATTTATTGTAAATACGAGTTAACAAGTAAGTCACAAATGGCTGTAGAAAAATAACTAAATATGTTTTTTTTTGTCCATCAAGAATGATGATGACCATTCATTTCATCCAGTGGGGTTGAAGGTGTGGAGCCGTGGGTTCTAAGATGGCTGATAAGGCCTATTTTGGCTCGAAATGTTCTTTGACAATGTGGGCAAAGAATGCTTGACGTCTCTGGAGGAGGATTTCCTGCAGTGGTTTTTCTGTCCTGCCTTTTCTTCACAGCTCTTGCAGTCCTGGTTGCCTCACATATGACTGCACCTTTGCGTAATGACGCACGCCACGAATTTCGGTCTCTGGCTGCAGCCTCCCAGGTGTCATGATGAATTCCAAAAGCATTCAGTGAAATTTTCAGAGTGTCTTTAAAACGTTTCCTCTGGCCACCTTGGGAGCGTTTACCACAACGCAGTTCGCTGTAACAAAAATTCGTTTAGGGAGCCTGTGATCTGGCATGCGAGTCAAGTGTAGCCCAACGAATCTGATTCTTCATCAGTATAGTGTGGATACTGGGCATGGATGCTCTTTCTAGGACTTAAGTGTCTGGAATCTTGTCTTGCCATTTAATCTTCAGTAGCTTCCTTGGGCAGACTGTGTGGAAGTGGTTTAATTTCCTAGCGTGTCGCTGATAAACAGTCCGGGTTTCACAAGCATATAGCAGTGTGGATAATACAACTGCTTTGTAGACTTTTAGCTTTGTTTGCAGGCTTATTCCAGTTCTGTCCCATACATTCTTGTACAGTCTGCCAAAGGCCGCACTGGCCTTGGAAATTCTTGCATTCACTTCGTCATCAATTGTGGCAGCTTGTGACACAGTGCTGCCAAGATAGGTGAATTTGTCCACAACACTTAGTCTATGATCATTGTGAGGTTTATTTCTAGGGGTTACATCTGTTAGAATGTAACACCCACTTAAGAGGAATTTAATTGTCTGAGGAATATTATCAGGGTAAGCCCAAAGGGGATGGGTTCCTATCCTCTATCAAGATCACCTTCTGGAAGCTAAATTTTATTGGCTCGTGCCCCCACGTGAAGATACTAAGGATGTTTTGTATCTACACGAATTAATGAAGAAAAAAAATATATAGATATAAGTTTAAGCTTCTTGGAAAGGTGTGGAGACCACGGACTGTTGCCACTATCCCAAAATTGGATGCCCTTTTCTATCACTGGGGAAAAGGTGCTAGTGTGCAGATGTCCGCCCTCATATGGTCTAACTTAATATGGTCACATATGATTTATAATACACAAGTATGTGATAGACCAGACCAACACTATCATGACAAACCATTCACAGTATAAACAGGACATACAGTGACATCACATAATATTTGTGTTTACAAACAATATGTAAGAATCAATCAACAAATGGTCTGGTAACATAAAGTGTAATAAATCAAAAAAAATATGACAACCAAATATATTCTTCACATTGATTACATCTCTGGAGAAAACATTGTCAGGTTCACATGGAATATCAGCTGAGGTAAATGCATAATTGTGGAACACAAATAGTGAAATTATCCAACATCATTAAAATATCATAATGTATAACAAAGTACTACCAAAAGTAATAAAAAGGATATTTATATATTTGATGCAGTTGATATCTGCCGGTAGGTACTTCGGTGGGTTTAAGATTCACATGGATGCAGGTCTCTTCCGGGGAACCAGTTTTCTCTCAAGGGGTCATCATCAAAGTGAGTGAGAAATGGTAAGGTCTTCAATTTGGATCTAACATCAGGAATTCTCACTGGGTTCATGGGTTACATGGGTGAGATCTTGGTAGGATGGGGGTGGTGGATGATGCAAGGAAATGGGCTGTATTAATATTTTGGCTGGCAAAAGATGGACATGACATACAAGTTTACCGCCCTCAGCAACCAAGACCGCATCTTCACAACCGTAGGCTTTCGGTTAAGCGCCCCATCTGATGGTCCAAACAAAATACAACTTCATAAGCATTTGCCTACAATTTACATATCAGTAAATCATAAAACCTGTCATGAAATAATAAAACAGAATAACAAAATAAAGACCAAAAAAAAAAAAAAGAATAAGACAATAAGAGAGGGAAGCATGTGTCTACTCAATAGTGAGAGCTCCCTCTTATCTGTATAGATGGCCTTCAATCCATCATATGCTGTATGGTCCTGATGGGATCACCTATTGGTGCACCCAGGACAATGAAATAAAATAGTGACACTTTAAGACCAGGGAGTCTGATTGTGATCAGGTTCTCTGGTTATATTAAATTAAGTTGATTCAAAGTTATCAGGATGTAACAGACATGTTTGTAAATAGGTTGTGGTAGAGGCATGATGGGATTAAGGTAAAGGTATATTGTGATGAAAGTGGGTGGAACTAGATGCCTACTATGGTAGATGCATGGGAAAGGTGCATGTAGTGACACTTCCTATTAAGCCAGAGATAGGTTGAGACTGTTGCTAGATAAGACAGGGTGTGTTGAGATGGATGTAAGTTGAGTTAATGGTCAACCTTATAAAATCATCATCATCACTGTCATCACCCGGTGCCTGTAATTAAGCTCATACTATTTTCTCTGGGTTCAGCTTAGATCTCCAATGCCTATCACCATCATCATCATCATCATCATCATCATCATCATCATCATCATCATGTATTGATATAACTGCCTTTATACGCGTTATGTATTTAGCATAAGCACTGATTTAAACAAATAGGTCTGGTCTTTCTCCGCGGTCTCTTCTAAGCAAAGGCCCGGAGGACGACATTGTTAAACCACCCACGATTGCAGGTTATCTCATGCACCTAGACAGAAATGGGCTGTTTTCCAATCCTATTTCAGAACATAAATGGCATGCCCTTGACCGTAAGAACCACCTAATCATCATATGACTACGTAAGGTTGTCGGTGTGTGCAACGTCCGGCTAACATTTGGGTATATGGTGCAACTCTTATTAATGAGCATTTATTCTCAGAACAATCATGACAATTTCACAAAACATATTCAGGGGAAAAATGTGAATAAAAGAATAACCAGATATATACATCCCTAAAGGTGTGAGTCAGTGTAAATGGTTTTAAAGAGATAGACTCTTAATCTACATTTCCTCTGTGAAAGCATCAATGTTCAGCAAGTACATTTGAAAAGCACATTATTCATATATTGAGAAAAGTAAATATATACATTGTAAAAGAATAGAAGGGAATCTTCTTCCTTGGCATATTGTCACAAAATATACAGAAATCTTCTTTTAGTCGCATATGTAACCGACTATAAAGAGATATAGTGATATACTTTAGTAGCACGTGTTAACAAAACAGAAATATTCTTTTGCCACACATGGCAACAGAATGAAACACCAATACTCTTTAGCCGCATATCGTGAAAGAATTAAGAAATATTCTTTACCAGTAGATTGCCACAAAATGTACGGAAATATTCTTTAGTAGTCAATGACAACAGAGTGTCTAGCTGAAGTTTCTACTAACAAGTGCCCTAAACAGAAACATGGCGCTTGTTTTCAATCCCACAAGACCACAAAGTTAGACTATGATCATTTGTAAACATTTTAAACAGTACATCAGCATTATAATAAATGTAACCATTGTATTACCTTGCTTCAAGAATAGATAGGTCACACAATGAAGATTTGCCTGCCGAGGACCCAGAACACCTGCTAGGCTTGAACACAACATGTGAACTTACAATCTAAAGTGAGAGTCATATTTCCTGTTCCCCCACAATTGTCCCTAGCGGCTTCCGCTTGCTATTTCCGGCAATAGGCATGTTTTGATCGTCTCTGCGCAACGCAAAAGTATGGCGTGCCGTTTTTATCAGAACTATGAAGTCGAAGACTGTGAGTTGGCTGAGAATATCTCACAATCATTCACTTTGATATTCGGCACAGTGTGATTATTCCCTGGAGCTGGCTGGTACATAGCTACAGTCTTCTCCAAGTTAATATTGAGCCCAAAGTTGGCACAGGCATGTGAGAAAGCTGAAACATTATGTTGCATGTCCGCCTCTGAGTTGGCGTATAGAGCTCAATCATCAGCAAACAGGAGCTCTCTGACGGTGTCGCTGTTAATTTTGGTTTTAGCTTTCAGCCTTCTAAGATTGAATAACTTTCCATCCATACGGTAGTTGATGTCTATTCCAATGTCATCGTTCTCGAAGGCATTCATCAACATGTCTGAAAACATGAGGCTGAACAGTGTTGGTGCCAGGACACATCCTTGCTTCACTCCATTGGTGACAGGAAAGGGTTCAGACAGTTCACCATTTTCCTGTACTCTTGCCTGCTCTGCTGACTGTATCAAAAGCCTTGGTAAGGTCAATGAAAGTGTAGAACATTTCTCAGTTCTGTTCCTGACATTTATCTTGCAGCTTAGCGAAAATCATGTCAACAGTTACACGTTCTTTTCTGAAGCCACATTGACTCTCAGGAAGAAGACCTTGATCGAGATGGGCTGTGTGGCGACTGAGAAGAATTCTGGCGAGTATCTTCCCTGCAATTGAAAGCAAGGAGATGCCTCGGTGGTTGTCACAGGATTGGCGGTTTCCTTTACGTTTGTAAAGGTGGACTATTGACGCGTCCTTGAAATCTTGTGGCATGGTCTCATTCACCCATATGTCTGTAAAGACTTGGTGAAGCTGCTCTATTAGGACCGGCCCACATGCCTTGTATATCTCTGCTGGGATGGAGTCAGGACCAGGTGCCTTGCAGCTGGAGAGTTGCTGGATGGCTTTGTTTACTTCCACTATGGTTGGCAGGTCATCAAGTGTCTCATTGGTGGGAACTTGAGGAAGGCAGTTGATGGTTTCATCATCGAAGAAGGAAGTTGCATTTAAGATGTTGCTGAAATGCTCTGCCCAGCGTTGAAGGATTTCTTTCTTATCGGTGACCAATGTTCCCCCATCTGCACGGAGGAGGGGAACTATGCCTAGTGATGTAGGACCATAGACCGCTTTCAATGAGTCGTAGAAGTTTTTCATATCATGTCTGTCAGCAAAGCCCTGAATTTCATCAGCTTTGCTGCTCAGCCAGGAGTCCCGCATGTGCCGAAGTTTCTGCTGCACTACTCTTTGAAAGTCCTTGAAAGCATCTTTTTTTGAAGTTGACTTTGGGTCATTCAAATGTGCCTTGAGGAGAAGATGTTTCTCGGCCAGAAATTGGTTGATGTCTTCGGAACTTTCATCAAACCAGTCTTTATGCTTTCGGGGGGCTGGACCCAGGATTTCCATAGCAGTGTTGTAAATTATGTCCTTTAGGGCTCTCCATTCTGTTTCTGTATCCTGTTTAGCTGCAGCATTGATAACAGCTTGAAACCAGTTTATTTTTTACTTGTACATACATCGTCCCTTTATTTCTGACCAAAATTTTCACAAAGAGTGATGCACTTTTCCCAACGTTTTATCAGTCCTCCTAAACCGGCTGCATAGAACTGAGTGCTCTGTTTTCTAAACCAGGTTTCCCCTTCATATTCAACTTCAGCGTCATTCGCGAAATGTCTCCTGCCAAGGTAGGTTTTCAATGGACTTAGCCCCTAGCGATTTCCCGTAAAGCGATGCATAGCTGGGTAGAAAAAGTTGCGAGGACGAGTCAATAGGTAAGTCACACAGTTCTGTGGGATGATAGGTAAATGGAAACAAAGCACGCAGTTCTATGTAGCCGGTTTAGGAGGACTGGTAAAACGATGGGATAAATGCATCAATGTTATTTTGGAAATTATGTTGAGAAATAAAGGGACAATGTATGTATATAAATAAACGGGTATCAAGTTGTTATCATAGATAGTTATTTTACTACAGCCATTTGTGACTTACATATTAACTTACCCTCGTAAAACTTATGATCGTGTTCTGGTAAAGCTTACCGTCTAATTCTCAGTGGCAAGTGGTCTGACTCGCGCTCCGTGAGGTTGTCGATTCGATTCCTAGCTACGTCTTTCGGTTCACGAGAACATTTTTCTCGGAGACTCCTGTGGGTCGTCGCTGGATCCACAGAGTTCGTGCTGTGTACGACGCTTGCAGCAGGCCGACATAAAAATGCCGGTAAAGACACTTTTCCCCGATTACGATAATACAAGTGAAAAATAAAAGACACCAACCCCCCCCCCCCCCCCCGATTACGATAATAAAAGTGAAAAGTAAAAGACACTGTGCACGGCTTGGCTTGTATTGGGTATTTGGTGCTAGCCCCATATTTAATAGACCAGCTGGCGCATCATGTGTGATGTGGTCAGTATCACCTTGTGTGTGACGTGGTCAGTATCACATAATGTATGACGTGGTCAGTATCACCTCATGTATGATGTGGTCAGTATCACATCATGTGTGATGTGGTCAGTATCACTTCATGTGTGATGTGGTCATTATCACATGGTGTGGGAAGTGGTCAGTATCACCTCATATGTGATGTGGTCAGTATCACCTTTATGTGATGTGGTCAGTATCACCTCATGTGTGATTTGGTCAGTACCACCTCATGTTCGATGTGGTCAGTATCACTTCATGTGTGATGTGGTCAGTATAACCTCATGTGTGATTTGGTCAGTACCACCTCATGTTCGATGTGGTCAGTATCACCTCATGTATGATGTGGTCAGAATCACCTCATGTATGATGAGGTCAGTATCACCTAATGTGTGATGTGGCCAGTATCACCTCATGTGTGATGTGGTCAGTATCACCTCATGTGTGATGTGGTCAGTATCACCTTTATGTGATGTGGTCAGTATCACCTTTATGTGTGATGTGGTCAGTATCACCTTTATGTGATGTGGTCAGTATCACTTCATGTTTGATGTGGTCAGTATCACCACATGTGTGATTTGGTCAGTACCACCTCATGTTTGATGTGGTCAGTATCACCTCAAGTGTGATGTTGTCAGTATAACCTCATGTATGATGTGGTCATTATCACATTATGTTTAATGTGGTCAGTATCACCTCGTGTGTGATGTGGTCAGTACTTTCACTTCCATGGACATTTTCTGGTGCCCATGTTAGGCCGTGTCTACCTGCCAGTCCAGGTCAGTGTTTAAACCCGGCCTGGATGGGGATGCGAACAGATGACCAGCACGCCGGCAGGCAAGAGCTCTAGCACCTGGGGTACCCTGACTCCCTTTCGTCAACTATAATTATCAGCCAGTTAGTATTTCTCCTCATGCAAGATCTTGTTTGGCCAGATTGCATCCCCAACTTTCAAGCGCGATAATTCACCCAGGGGCTACGCACATTCATGACACTCTGGAACAATCCAGAAGGTGAGCTATTCTCCGCCAGGGATAGAACTGTCTTCAGAAGAGATTTCTAATCCGCCGCCTACCTTGTTTCTAGCCCATCCCAGCTGGTTCATGGTCTATTAAATATAAAAATTTGACGCAACCACAGTCTCTTCAAACCGTAAAACTTACTAAAAACAACAGATAAGCTTCAAAGAGATAGTCCACGGCCAGCGAGACTTGTTTTCTTAACAGATCTTCATTAGCGTGTCAGCCACGCGTAAAGGCCAGGTGGCCTTCTGACTGTATTGTCCGAGGTCCGATAAGCAAAACAACAGATTCTCAATGACCGTGTCAAGAAGCCGCTAGTTCTTAGAAGCGTCACCACATCACAAGATGCCACAGAAAGAGCAGGCCGTCAAGCTTACGGCCGGTTTCTAAGCCGGTGCCACACCAGAGTGTCGGCAATTTGTATACTATTGTGTCTTATCTCTGGTTCATGAAGCAAAGCATGAGTCCTTGTATAATCCATGTCTTTAATTATGGAGGGGCAACCGGATGCCCTAACATTGGTAGTGACGTGTCCGATCTACTCATTATTCCAGTCGAATTTCAACGTGCGAACATCTCTTGTGTGTGATTTCTACTGGTGTAATTCTGTAAGGATTTGATTACCGAAGGAGAAGATTTAAACGCTAGTGTCCAGAGCTGTATTATTATCTACGACAACTCGTGTTAGTCTGAGAGACTTTTTCCTGCGAAAAATGGCATCTAGAGGTACGTTATATTTTATGTTGTATAATGTCTTGTATTGTGTCCTATATGTTGTATTTGTGTTACTTACGACAAGTTGTGTGTGTATCTTATACTGTGTCCAATATCTTGTATGTGTGTTACTTACTGTCAAGTTGTGTGAGATCTGTTCTTCTGTATGGATACGAATGCCGAACATGAGCAATGAAATGGTGAGTAAACTGGAGGCAGTGGAGATGTGGTGTTCAAGAAGAATGTTGAGAGTATACCGGACAGAGAGACAACAAACACGGAGATATTGACATTCGGTTGTCAATGTTACATGATCATTCATCAACAGAATTAGGAGATGGCAACTGACATGCATGGGGATGATTAACTTAAGAGGTGGAATGGATAAATTAGCCTTACGTGGGGGACTTGTCATTATATGTTTCTATAAGACAGGCCGTTATGTGTTGATCTAAGACAGGCCGTTATATGTTTTCATAGACAGGCTTTTTAACGAAATGGTATGGGTACTGGTCGTTCAGAAAGCAATTGCAAACTACTGAACGTAAACTTGCCAAGATATCACAACAGCAAACAAAAAATGCTGGATGTGACTGCCACCGCCTGTAAAGGATATGCAACTAACTTTTTAAACTAAGGCAGGCCATGTGTGTGTGTGTGTGTGTGTGTGTGTGTGTGTGTGTGCGTGTGTGTGTGTGTGTGTGTGTGAACTTGAAAACAGCTGCCGTGATGATCAGAGAGCTAATATATTTGTCTGTTCCTCTTTCTGTCAGTCCATCTATTCATATTTCTGCCCACAAATCTGGCTTTCGTCTCTCAGTCTTTCTTCTTGTCTGTCTCTCTGCCTGCCTATTATCTTTCATTCTACATGCCTTTCCGTTATTGTATATGGCAATCTCTCTGTTCGTTTGTTTGTCTATCTATATCTCTCTATCTCCGTCAGTTATATACTTTGTCTCTCTGTCTATTTATTTGTCCATTGATGCGCTAGCCAAACTATGGCTTTCTCAGAATGTCTGTCTGTCTGTCTGTCTGTCTGTCTGTCTGTCTGTCTGTCTGTCTGTCTGTCTGTCTTTCTGTCTGTAGGCCTTTCTGTCATTCCTTCTTTATATCTGTGTCTGCCTGTCTGTGCGTTATTCTCTGTGTCTCGGTTTATGTGACATTCAGACTGGCCATCCGTCATTCTGTGTCTATTTATATTTATCTGTCTTTCTGGCCAATCGCATGTCTGTCTATCTCTGTCTATCTGTCTATGTCTGTCTATTTGTATATGTATCTTTCTGTCTATATATGTTTCTATGTGTTTGTACGATTGTCAATCTTTATCTATCTCTGTATTTCAATCTGCCGCTATTGCTGCTACAACAACAATGACAGCAATTACTACTACTACTACTACTACTACTACTACTACTACTACTACTACTACTACTACTACTACTACTACTACTACTACTACTACTACTACTACTACTTACTACTACTACTACTACTACTACTACTACTACTACTACTACTTACTACTACTACTACTACTACTACTATACTACTACTACTACTACTACTACTACTACTACTACTACTACTACTACTACTACTGCTCCTACTACTACTACTACTACTACTACTACTACTACTACTACTACTACTACTACTACTACTACTACTACTACTACTACTACTTCTAATACTACTACTTCTAATACTACTACTACTACAACAAATACAAGAATAATCACAACTAATATCATGATTGCTGGTCTCCCTGGCCTAGGCGTTTGTGACTTTCTTCGTAATCCCGTTTATCCATGTGAGCAAACGCAGCTGCGCGAGAATCGGTTGCGGTTCTCGCAGTGCCCTTCATTTACAGGATATGTGAGCCGGCTGCTCGGAAAACACTGGCAAAGTTTTTTTTATTTTTATCCCCTCGTTTTATTTTTTTTGTCTTTTTTTTTTTCCCTCCCCTTTTTAAATTTGCCCCCCCCCCCCCATTTTTTTTTTTTTTGGCGTTTTTAGGGCCAAAAACTATGGGCTTTTTTTTTTTCGGAATGTTCTGTTTTTTGCCCCCCCCCCCCCCCCCCCCCCCCCCCCCCCCCCCCCCCCCCCCCCCCCCCCCCCCCCCCCCCCCCCCCCCCCCCCCCCCTTTTTTTTTTTTTTTTTTTTTTTTTTTTTTTTTTTTTTTTTTTTTTTTTTTTTTTTTTTTTTTTTTTTTTTTTTTTTTTTTTTTTTTTTTTTTTTTTTTTTTTTTTTTCTTCTCTTCTTTTCTTCTTCTTCTTCTTCCTCTTCCCCTTTTCTGTTGCGGGTCTGGTAGGCTTTTGCTTTCTTCTAACCCGTTTTCCTGTGGCAAACCGCTCCTGGGTTGGGTTTCCGCACCCCTTTCATTTCAATATTGACCGGCTGTCGGCAGGGGCTTACTGAGCTGTCTTGAAAGAACCCCGCAGAAAATGCTGGGTTTGACAGCATTCCTGTATAGGGTTTTTCGAAAAAAATATTATATTCTATTACTACTACTACTACTACTACTACTAACTACTACTACTATACTACTACTACTACTACTACTACTACTATACTACTTTACTACTACTACTATATACAATAAAATACAACTAATATTAATTACTTTACTACTAGTAACACTACTACTGCTTTACTACTACTAAATACAACAATAATAACCAATATTATGATTACTATTATTAATACTACAGCTGTTGCTTCTATTACTGCTCCTACTAATACCATAACTGCTGCTGCTACTACTACTACAACTACTGCCGCTACTTAAACCACCACAATTCTCTGGCTGTTGTTACATACACAGAAAAGAAATCACACACCGAGATACTGAGAGATGCAAGTTTTCCAAGATCACTGTTCAATCCCACAAGAAAAAGTCCTATCATAGTGTTGTGACATGTCATGATTGTTTTGTGTAATACCTCACTGGCATTATATGTCCGACATTGCGTGCTGAAATGTTATATTGAACTTGTTCCGATGTATGGCAGTGACTCCTGGAATGTGAACGACCAGAAGAAGAAGAGCTTGGACGTAACGGAGATGTGCTTTCTGAAACGAATACTGCGAGTACGTGGAACTGGCAGAGTAACTAACAACGATTGCCTGGGAAAGCTAATGTAAGTAGATCATTATATACCATTATAAGAAAGTGACCAGCACATTTTCATTTTGTCGTGTGATCAGACGAGAAGCATCGGGAAATATCGTAGCTTCTGGAAGGTCGGCGATAAAAGAGACAGAAACAGACCGTGAGAAATGATGCTGTATGTCATAATACGGCAGTATGAAGGGCTATCACTACTACTATTGATGCTGCTACTATAACAAAAGTTTGGATAAGAATGCGACAGCGAGGGGTGACGAGAGGATCTGGCCGATGCTCGACGCTTAGAGGAAAGGCGATGACAGACATATAATCAGGTTACTACTGGAACTGTTAGTGTTGGAACTCTTCGCTGGCTGCTGAGGTTGGGGACGGAGCGCTTACGGGAATGCCCCGAATGCTATGATGTCGGTTCCAAAATCAATCAATCAATCAATCTATAACAAAAGCAACAACAAAGAATACTACTACTACTACGACTACTACTACTACCATTGCAAAACTATTAGTTGTAACGCTACTAATATAAATAATACTTCTCTTGTTTTTAATATTACTACTAACAGTACTACAAATACTATAGCTAATACTACTGTTGCTATATCTACTGCTGCTGCTGCTAATACTACTACTACCTCTCTACTACTACTACTACTACTACTACTACTACTACTACTACTACTACTACTTACTACTACTACTACTACTACTACTACTACTACTACTACTACTACAAATATCTTACTACTACTTTCTACTACACTACTACTAATACTAAGGGCTGATATTAACCCTTATTTTATTAATTTATAGCTGCTGTTTTCTTAATTTTCTACTTTTTCCTTCTTCTCTTCCACAACTAAAACCACCACCATCCCAATACCTTTTCACAAAACACAAACACAAATAGTTCCTCGCTGCTGTGTCTATACTACATCATACTCTTACACTATCAAACAACATACATCTACTCTATGGATTTTTTTAACAACACTTTCCAAAATTAAAGGTTTGACTGTCTGGTTTTCTTGAGGCTAGTGCCTTCTTTTTCCACGGGGCAGACCGCCAGCCAGAGTCCCCAGAAAAGGGACCGGCCGTCCAGAAACAGTCAAACAGGGGGGGAGAAGGGGTAATCCCTTGCGCCCGTCCGGTGATGTCGGGGATTACACATGGGAAGATTTGAAGGCTCATTTTATCAAAACCTTCAAAACGACCAGAAACAGTTCCAGGTTTTTGGATAAAACCCGAAGGAATTTTATCATCAAACAATGAACAAGGCTTGAGCAAATGTCATCAGACATGGGTTTAAACAGTGTGACCCGTCTTATTTTTAAAGGGGGGTGGCAGAATCTTATGCCCTAAATGAATAACCCGGTCCGTCCAGAAACCTTCTGGGTTATAATTTTTTACAGAAGGTTACAGCATGGATGTATTAAAAGGATACATGGGCCCCCTGGAAAAATGGGGGTTTTTTTTTCCAATTTTTTTTTTTTTTTTTTTTTTTTTTAAAAAAAAAAAAAAAAAAAAAAAAAAAAAAAAAAAAAAAAAAAATTTTTTTTCCCCCCAGGGGTTTTTTTTTTTTTAAAAAAAAAAAGGCCAAATTAAACCGGGGAAAAAAAATTGGGGTTTTTTTCAAAAAACTTTAATTTTCTTTTTTTGGCACCCCTGTTAAACATTTGGGAAAATTGGTTTTCCCAAAAAAAAAGGTTTTTTTTAAAATTTTTGGGGTTTACAAAAAACCGGTTTTTTAGGGGGGCAATGGCAGCAATGAAAAGGATTGTTTGGCCACTAGACATAGAAGTAGACCCGGTCCCGATCCGACCGAAATCCAAGTTCAATCCCGAGATTGCATAATTCTGTTGAAAACGCAAGCGTTCACAGCATGGATGATGAGTTAGCAAGGGAAATCAGGCACTGGAGCCACCCAATGATTCAGAGTAATGGAGTTCGGATGTCCTCAATATGGAATTTATCAACAACCTCAAGCCTGGACCTGAGTTGTATCATGACACGTACCAGGATGAATTTTACGAGTTTATAAATTTCCTGAACGACGAGGAGATTTCTGACATCGATGATTTCATGAACCACAATCTGAAACAGAGCTAGCTTGAGCACTATAATACATCAGTAGACTATGGTATTTGTGAAACATGGGTTTGTGTTAACTGGCTCTTCTACCAGTTGAACATGGGATTGTGTTCATGAACTCTTATGCGTTTTAAAAATGGGATTATATTTCATGGTCTCTGTTACCAGTTAAACTTCTTGTTGTGTTAATGAACTCTTTTACCAGTTAAACGTGGGGTTATGATCATGAATACATGGGATTGTATTAATGGACTTCTATACTATTTTAGGCATGAGATGGTGTTTCATAGACATTTTTCCCAATCAAGCTTACGATTGTGTTCATCTATTCTGGCACATGTTAACATTGGATTGTGTCCGACAAAGTTTATTGTGTTTACAAACGTTGTTAGAGTTTTTAAAGTTGTTTCTTGACTTAACCAAATCACAAATGGAGGTAGCCTTTTGGTAGTTGGCGTGATGTTGCAGTAATTGTAGCGCCAGGGTCTTCCATTGCCCAAGTGTTTTCATTGATACAAAGTAAGCCTGGTATAATTTCACCATGTCCTTTCTCATTGAAATGTTGTTCCATTATGTCCCATTCCAGAAGCTATTCACCTTCCCGAGTCCCATAATATGTTACTTTGACCCAGCAGTTACTGTCCCTACTTCCTATAAGGCTGTCATTTTTACCACTTCTGTCCCAATTGTTACTGTAATTTTCTGATGTCCCAGTTGTTACAGTAATTTCCGATGTCCCAGTTGTTACTGTAATTTTCTGATGTACCATTTGTTACTGTAATTTTCTGATTTCCTGGTTGTTACTGTAATTGTGTAATGTCCCAGTTGTTACTGTAATTGTATGATGTCCCAGTTGTTACTGTAATTGTCTGATGTCCCACCCGATGTCCGGAGTTTAATGACAAGGGATATACAATTACCTTCACATGTTAGACACGAATGTGTATATCATCGTCAAGTAACCTTTCAGCTGGACGTGGGCGTTTATGTCTCTCCACAGATCGTGGTCCTTGGTCTTCTCGATCAACTCTGCTGATGATATTCCCTCCCCATCCCAATTAAAGCTTTCTCTTTGTTGCTTCAGGCCCCCTCTTACTCGATCTTTTCCCGGGGTCACGATGGGTTTTCAACTGCCTCTTTTTCATCACATGACCAAAGAAAGGGCCCTTTGGGCTCTTCTTAATGGTGTATATAATGTTCTAATTTGTCCCCAACTCATCTGACAGGCACATCGGATAATTCTTTCCCCCACAAACAGAAAACTTGGGAAGTCGTGTGCGAGGAAAATAGTGGTAAAATTTTTTTGCCGTTGGCTCGCTACACGCAGGGGAACAGTCCCCTAGTAAACACACAACATAAAGTCACAATATTCTCTATCACTAGTTTTCCTAAACATTATAGCTAATCTCCATTACTTTGGCTATATGAAAACACATATCTATTCTAATCGATGTGAACACTACAAAGTCAGTCCCCCCTCTAAGTTTTTTCCCCACCCCCCCCCCCGTGGTCACACACCACGCGGATCGACCTTTACCTTGGTGCGTGTTGCCTCACATGGCACGCTGATCGCAGACGTGTATGTTGAGTGGATACTCAATTTTTCCGTGGCTACCACGAGGCGTGATACAAATCGTGATTCGAGTGCTAACTCTTTTGAACAACCCCTGCGTGTCTCATGAGGGAATGAATAACCATCCCCCTTTCCCCTCATCTCCCTGCCCTTACCTCGGGCACCGTATCACCTCCTGCCTTTTCAGGATTGACTGCTCTTCCTGGCGGAGGGGATGCGGTTGAGTCTTTGACACACACCCCCCCTCCTGTTTTTGGGCCGTCATCAACTTTAAAGGGGGGTTTGACGCAAGGGGTTTTAAAAAAAAAAATTTTATTCCTCTAATTTTTTTTTTTGTCAAAGACTCTAGAAAAACCTGGTTTTGGGGAAACTCTAATAGACTTCAAAGGACTTTTGTCACAATGTAGCAGAACTTACTTGGCTACTAGTAATCGCCAAAAAACTTGATTTGGTTGGCGTGACCCCTCTTCTCCATGCTATATTATATTTTTTAGAGGTATGTCGAACCGGACCGTTGTCTTAAAGACCTGCCCTCCATAGAAAATTTAACTTATTTTACCCATACAAAGTTGACTTTTTTTAGGGTAAACCCCATGAATTGCTTCATGTCCCCCATATAATATTTAACAACCATACACAAGGTGTTTTGCGACAGGCTTTCCCTACTTCACTTCCGCGTGTAAAGTACTATTTCACTGTTAAGTTAGTGTTTCGTTGTCTATTATTTTCCCCTGACCCGCATTTATCTCCCTTTGATCTAAAAAAATGTGTATGTAAATTTATATTTTTGGGTTTTTCTGGTTGTTTGCGTGTTTGGATTTTAATCAATCTACTAATCTCCCTTTTCTAACCTATGTTTTACCTCCTATGGTATGTATTTTAGTTTTTTAAGTGGCATAATTTTGGGTTTAAAAGCGGCCACAAAAAAGGTGTTAAAAACATAATAAATTTTTGACCACATTTCCTTGTTACGAAACCCAAAAAAACATAATCTAAGTTTCTAAACTTCTTACAGACACACATTCACACTAAAACACATTCTCAATCGAAAACCAACACTAACACAGACAAACATTAAAAGTCTTTCCAGGGGAGCAGAAGAATTTGCTGACTGATCTCACTCTTTTCCGTCTTTTTTTCCATTCGCTCTCACTTTCACACTTCTGTCACACTTCTTTCATCCTTAATTCTGTCACACAAACTTTTATCCTTCCACACTAATCCTTTTGATTATTTTAAAAAACCTTTTTTGTGACACTGTACAGGGTTTTGGGTCAGTTTTAGAAGGTTTGAGATCACTGACTGTGCGAAAATCGCTGCACGAGTCATGTATTTACAATCTATGTACATGCAAGAGAAAGGGTTGATGGTTTGTCCCCTTGGTCTTATCCTCCATTTATGTTCTACTAAAATACACCTAAACCCAAACATTTTAATTTTTAATTTCATAAAATGTATTTAATGGTTAACTAAATTTTGTCATGTTAATATATGATATGTTTATATTAATCTTTTGTGTTGTCTAATCTAAGGGATATAATCAACTATTTAAATGTAATTAATGTGACGTGATTTTATGTACCTTAAACATGGATGATGTGAACACAAATTATGTAATTTTATCACACTCTACTAACAAATGTTTCTAAAGGGCAAAAAGGGGAATTTATTGAGTGATTTTCTAATCTAAAGGGTTTGTAAATGATGTAGTTCACATTTTAATCTTTTTTTTTTTCTATTTGATGTAAAAATGTTTCTTTAAGATGGAATCCCACTGAACCGAAATGAAGCTAAGGGGAAATATAAAAAACCTAAATGAATTATTCCTATAAAATTTTTAATTTAGTTTGTAATTAACTTTTTTTAAAGTCTAAATTAATATTCTATTAATTCAAAAAGGGGTTTAAATTACTGTATTTACCTACACTATTAAAATACAAAGAGAACTATTATATTTTCCCAACCTACATTTAATTTATCGTATCTTTAAAAAAATATATTAAAAATCACAATAAGTTTAAAACATGGGGATTCAGCTACCTCAGGTTAGTTGTGGGCCCTTTATGTTTGTACATTGGTGTATAGGCATAAAAATTTTACACACTTTTCCCGGGTATCTGAAATACATGGGACAGTCATACTAGTGTTCAAACGGTAGTGCACGGGTAGAGTTCGTTGGTGTCGTAGCTCAGTCTTTTCGTGTCTGTAATTAAACATTGTTCTGACACTGTTTTCTGGGGTTCAACAAATTTATAACCCCGGAATGGAGCTTAGTTGGTAATGAGTGTCCATTTCACACGGTGATATCTACGTTTGCAGCACAGTTCTTCACTTGATGTGTACGGACACATGTAGTTCACTGTTTTGGTACATGATTAAGCACATAATGTAGATGTAAAATGTAACCTATTTTTTCATAGAAAATATAAAAATATTCATGTACTAACTATCACTCAATTATTTGGGGATTTCAGGATTTTTAACCCCCGATGGTAAACTTAGTGACCACCTGTAATCCCGGGCATTTCGATGCACACCACTCTGTATGACCGTGATCGGGGAGTTGTCGGTCTGGACAATGCAGTGAAATCCGTCAGAATTAGATGGAGCTTTTCCCGCCAAAAGATGACGCTTAGGGTTTGCAACTGTGTATGGAATCTCTGGGCTCAGCAGGTGTGATCTTACGGCCACGTAGCAACACGGGTGGAAGATGCCATCAAAAAAAAAAGGGCCCAGACTGCTGGCATCTGCCTAGAAAAAATAAAAGAGCCTTTGGGGTTAGGCAAGCGGAGGATTGGAATATTAAAAAAAAGGATTTTCATTTTTTATTTAAAGCAGAAATTAATAAAAGCATCTTTGACATTTCATTTCACAAATGCTTTTAAAAAAATTGGAATAAGAATTATAATTTCTGAGTAATTTTTCTAAATTTCCCAAAAAATTTTTTGACCTGTTTCTTTCTGTTAG
>JACEFZ010009406.1:0-16939 GCA_014155875.1 Cepaea nemoralis
AAATGGGGTTTTCCCTTGGGGGGTTTTCCGCCTGCTCGAAATTTTTTCCTGGTAGGTATGTGACGTAACCTCGAATCGTTTCAGCAGAGCCGTCTTTAACTCATCATAATGTTCTCATGTCCTGGTGGCAGGCGAGTATAAACCTCGTATCCGGTCCCGCGTAATCCCTGGGATAGCTTAAGATTCCATTTGTTACGCTCCAAACCCATAGCAACTGACATAGCCTCGAAGCGTGAATGTATTGGTCAATCTTCTCTTTGTCCTCCTCGTAGACCGCTAAAGGAAACTTCATAGCATGGTACCCATGTCCACCTACTGGTGTTGATCCTGGGATGGAGGAACCTCCAACTGCTCCCTCAGTTTCTCCATTAGATTGACTCTTCAACTCGAGTTCCCTCATCCGGTACTCGTGCTCCCTTTTCTGTGCTTCCTGTTCAGCTTCTAAGTTCCTAGCTGCTTGCTCAGCTTCAAATTTCTTAGCTGCTTGCTCAGCTTCCAATTTCTTAGCTGCTTGTTCCAAACTCCATCCTTCCTCAATTCCAGCTCGGCCTTTCGATCATCCCTTTCTGCTTGACGATACTCTCTCTCCACTTCCTGTATGTAATCCGTTAGAGCAGAACCCTCCAATCCCATTTCTTCCCCCTTTGCCTTTAATTCTGCTGTGCTAAGTTTAGGGGTGGCCATTATACAGAGAGGTAAGCTAGCAAGGTCTAGTACAATATAACTGCAAATTACTATACCGATATATGAACAAGTACTATAAATCTAGATATTACCACACACAGTACATTCACTCAGTGACAAGAGTAGAATCAGGACCACAGACCATGCAGACGTGTGAAGTGGGAACAGGTAAGATATTAGGTCCTAAACCCCTATCCACATTCACTCTAGCTGGATTCTTCCAAAATGATATCTCCCTCTTATAACTAAGGATCCCGTGTCAAAAGACCCCGTTGTCAGAAGATCCCCCTGTCAAACGTTCCTGCTTGCAGGAGATCTCGCTGTCCAAGGATTCCGTTTACGGGAGATCCCGCTGTCCAAGGATCCCGTTTACGAGAGATCCCGCTGTCCAAAGATCACGTTTACGAGAGATCCCACTGTCCAAATATCACGTTTACGTAGCCCCCAATAATGTCGTGTCCTCCTTTAAAGTGTCGTCCCTGGAGTGAGGAGATCCGACACCCACATTATAATATTATTTTTTCTCCCCTCAATATTCTGGAGAATCCACCAGCTTCCGTCCAACACACTCATCAGCCTATGGACACCTTTTCCTATCACTCTCACACTGTCGTACTATGCCCCTTCTCATACTTCCCCAACGCAACATACTCAACAACTCTTGCTTCTAGAAATTAATAAAGATAATTTATTAAAATAAAAGTGTAACGTGTATGAGACGTGTATGCGAAGAAAAATGTGTGACGTGTTCTATAAAGTGTGTAGACTCTGTCTCTCAGACATCAACTCAGTCAGCTGATCACAGCAAAGATAGACCCACAGCACGTTTACGTCAGAACAAGTACGTCTCACCCGTTGCCGGAACCATCTTGCCGGATAATGCTTTGCCTCTGTAGACCTCTGGTAATCCAATTTCATGAACATCCGAAATAGACACCGGTGGTATTAAGCGTTAATCAGGGACCGGTTGCACTCTACACAATGTCCGTTCCTAATGTTCCTGAACAAACTGCACAAGTCTTTTGCAGTGTGTACGCAGTCATTAATGTTAATTGTTACTGTACTGGATCCTCACTCGTGTCTATCTAGCCTCAAGTATAATGTCTTGTGTTCTATTACACGAGATTATATAACACTAGGTAACTATTAGACTGTTCTCATTTAGTTACTACCTGTCTGATGCTGTATGGTGCATCTGTAATCATCACTATGTTTGGTGAATCAACTTCCTTCTAGCGTAAGTTACGTTTCTGTATGCAACTTTATTTGATTGTTGAACTGGTGTTCTTCAGAATGGGTTTTTTAATTCTTTCCCAAAACTTGTAGAGTTTCCTTGGATCTGGTAGGGAACCTAGGATAGAAACAACACATCTGGTGATAGTACTAGTCACTGATCCTTTCGGCTGAGTGTAAGCCTATCACCTTGCTTAATGATCTTTAGCTTAACTAGACTTAGTCATAGAGCAGATTAGCTACCCACCTCAGAGCTGAATCAGGCTATGTCAAAGAAAAAATCAGCAAACAGAATGCGGAACCCGCCACCAGGGACACCTACTGGAGTATCCCAATATCCTTCATTACTCAACTAGTAAAGCTTATCAACACTTCACTAATCTATTCTAGCTAACAGAGCCAAGTATCACTTCCCTACTCTAGCTAGTTTCCACTAACAGTGCTAATCATCACACTATAGTTTAACAAGGCTACTGCCTAAAGTAATTATAACGAATATATTATAATAAGTTATACCTTAAATGGCACTACTGCAGTCCTATAAATCATATCTACATCTGCCATATAGGCACGTGTAAAATTAAGTCACTAATTAACACACGGTAGATATTATTTCACTAGGCGCTGCAGTGCCCTCCTCCGACTAGAGCATTATTCAAGTCCACCCTAGTGATCTCAACTCGAGTTTATATGGCAAACTACCCAAGTTGTCCACGTGACGTTATCCTTTTCTCCCCCACACAGGTGTTATTTGGACATATCAGCCATTTGCAAGAATCTATTTTCCTGGCTTTAGTCCTGTCAAAGTTGTCAGTAATTGTTTAGATTCTCAAAACAAGCCAGCAAGTTTATGTCTACTTCCAACAAAGAGTTGCAAATAACCCCGTCAACTTCTCGATGTGCCGGAAACCAAGAATTGACAGATGCACTGTTTTCCTGTCTCTCGCTGCCAATTCCGGTTTGTCTCTGACTGTTGACAACTATCAAGCTTCTGTTCAGTGGTGACAATCCCAGCAGCCATTTCCGTCTGATGTGTTTATGACTTGTCAAAGTGATATCTGATTCAGCGCACTCACTTCCTCCTCACTCACCACCAAATGTGTATATGGGCTGACCTGATGTAACCTGTGCTGTTTTTCCAGTACGGCTGTTGTGGGCCTAGAAAATACACGCCCAGCAAACGTCGGTATATTTATCTGTTTAACTCATGGCAATCTCGCGACACGCACACAAGTTCTATAGGGTTAAAATCAGAGTGGTACGGCGGAAGTCTCAAGCAACCATGACGATGCTCTTCTACCAACTTGTCGATTTGATATTTCTTGCTTTTTGGCGTCTGTTTTACAAGGGACAACAATTCTAGCTTGAAATACCTTTCTGGAAATGGTATGTTTTCCATTCGGAGCCATATCTTTATTGCTCCCTTTGTGCTCGATGCTGTAGGTAATTTGTCTTCTTGGGCAACAACATTGATATCATGCATTGTCCATAATTGGACACGACGGTCTATCTAGGGATGGAAGCACAGTATTCTCGAGCCAATCTCTAAATACATTACCATTCATCTTATTATGATAATCTCTATTGTCTGTATGCTTTGATACGAACACGAGCCCAGCATTCTGTTGTAAGCCATTATGCGTATTACCAGCATGGGCCATGACCAAAAGCTGTCCTATACTACTGGGCACATATCTCTTTATCTGTCCATCCACTGATTGCCATTCCTTATCACTTGTATGATGCGCATTGATCCACATTTCATCCAAATACACTATGCCATAATTTTCTTTGCGCATTTCCCTTATTTCACGTAGGTATCTGCTTCTCGTGGCTCCTAAATGCGGTTGCTCGCAAAGAATATTTCTACCTCCCTTGTACTTTCTAAAAGTGAAGATAATGTCCTTATAATTTTCCACAAAGTTGTTTTGGATAGCCATATGTTATTGTTCTTTCTCAACCAAACCCTAAGTTTTCTCACAGCCACTGTTTCTTTAGCATCCAGCATTTTTATAATGCTGGATAATCCTGGATATAAAATCCAAATTTTAAAAAAATAATTTTAGGAGTCTCCCTGGCGAAGTGGTCAAGCCTTTTGACTCGGGCTCCAATGGTTGTGGGTTCGATTCCGGGCCGCTCTCCTTCGGTTCACGAGTTAAATTTTTCGGAGACTTCTGTGGGTCGTCGCTAGAGCTGCGGAGTTCGTGCTTTGTGCAATGCTTTCCGCGCTGCGGAAAGAGACCGAGCCATATGGGATAGAACCCGGTGCAATGAAGTCGACCCTGTCGACTTTTAAGCGACTTTTTAAAGCATATTTATAATACCTCGTCTTATGACATCTTTGTCAAAGCTGTCTACAATAACCTTTCTACCTAACGTTTGGTTATTGCGTGGTGGTTCAATTCCAGATTCTTGCACCCATCGACGAAATGACTGTTTACTCAAACCCAATGCATGCACTGTTCTTTTTTCGGAATTTGTAATAGTATAAAACATTTTCCTGCTATCAGCTTCTATACAAAAATATGTGTTCAACTTCATAGCGATGCTTTGAAGTGTATACGCAATTTCGCATTCAATCCCATTGAAAAATATTCACACATTTCAATGTTAGCGATAAGTGATAAGATTTAAATAATAATAATAATAATAAGGTTTCATGAAATAACCCACAGTTTGACGACACCTCTGAACAGTCCCAGTTTAAACTGCGCGGGGTTCTTGGCATAAAGCCAATCCCGTGAAGCACGTAAAATATTCAACATTGAACTCTGATTGTCTGGCTACGCTGTAATACGTTTAAAATTATGAATTTAATCTCTGACCCGTAAATTATATACCGCATATAAACAAACTTTGATATCTGCTGTAAAATCTCCAGAACAAAAATTGTTTTGTTGGGTGGACATAATGATAAGGTTATATGCTAAATCTCACATTTTCCTTCAGTTGGTTACTGAGATATGGAATTTTATATTGGGGCAGACAAAAATGTATCTGTTTCGTAACAAAACATGACCATGATTATGCATCAACATGACCAGACTATGCATGGAAGATACTTATAATATAGTAACATATAAAGGCAGGAAATCAGACCCTTTCCAAATAACATCTGGCTTGAAACAAGGTGATACACTATCGCCGCTACTCTTCAATCTGGCTCTGGAGAAAGTTGCAAGGAAGGTAAAGGAGGAATGTGATATTGGAGGAACATCCAAGCTGCTTTGTTATGCAGATGATTTAGATATTATAGGGCAAAGTGAACAAAAGACATTGGAAATATTGACTCACTTAAAGGAAAAAGCCCAACAGATGGGGCTGGTTATCAACCAAGATAAGACAGAATATATGGTAATTTGAAGAGACGGAATGGCTAAAAACTC
Organism: Cepaea nemoralis; assembly: GCA_014155875.1. Taxonomy (NCBI): domain Eukaryota; kingdom Metazoa; phylum Mollusca; class Gastropoda; order Stylommatophora; family Helicidae; genus Cepaea; species Cepaea nemoralis. The sequence continues at coordinate 5,304 of JACEFZ010009406.1, forward strand.
TGGCCACATACAAATAGATAATATGACCATTAAAAGAACGGAAACATACAAATACCTGGGTACAATCTTCAACTGCTCCAACCTCATAAGGGAAGAAATACAAACTAGAATCAACTCTGGAAATAAGATATACTATGCACTACAACATCTACTAAAATCAAATGCGCTATCTCGTAACACCAAAATCACAATATACAAAACACTGATCAGACCAGTTGTGCTGTATGGCTCTGAAACCTGGAGTACAACGAAAGGAGACGAAGCCTTGTTACAAACCTTTGAGAACAAAATTTTAAGACGCATCTTTGGACCCATTAGGGATACACAAAGTGGAGAGTGGAAAAGAAGAAGTAACAAAGACATTTATGATCTGTTTAAGTCCCCGCTAATCACTGGTATCATGAAGGCTAATAGACTACAATGGCTGGGGCATATAGAAAGAATGGAAGATAATAGGGAAACAAAACTCGTTTACACTCAGGAAATAAATGACCGTAGACCCCGAGGTAGACCAAGAAGACGGTGGAGAGATAATACATATACATACCTACAAGCACTTGGAATCAACGACTGACAAGAGAAGGTCCACCAGAGAGACGAATGGAGACGGATTGTATCTGCAGCAAAGAACCTCAATAGCTCGGAACGCCGAAGAAGAAGAAGAAGAAGAAGCAGACAAAAATAGACACACTATAGCAGAATTGAGCTAGAGAACACCAGGGACCGATGTCAGTATGGGGAGATATGAATGTCTTCACCAGCTGGCAGAGCACACGGTAATGATGACAGCCTTTATACTCAGGATACATTTTTCTTGTAATTGCACTGTTTGCTTGTTGTTGTATATGCACTGTTTGCATGCCAGCGTGTGTGGCCAAGGAGTACCGAACGCGATTCCCAATCCCGCATACCGCGTTCGAAATCAGCTGCAGTCGATATGGAAGAGACCATCTTTTGTTGATTTGCAACAGCTGTATCCAAGCCGGACGTTCAGAAAGTACTGGCAAACTACCTAAATGTCTATTTGCATAGTGAATCATACACAGTTGAAATGCTTGGGTTGATTGCGACGTTCTGTAATGTACAGGCAACTCGATTTGTAAACTGTTTGCCTGTAAACCATCTAACTTTACAGTTTGATCTGTATATCTACAAGTGTTTCAATTAGATAGTAGAAGAGAATAAGAGAACAAACAATTGAAAAGACATGGATACAGCAAAGGCAAGTGATGGGGTGGGTCGTTGAGGATAATTGTAAAATGTGAGAAAGAGGTTGTCTAATTACTCTATTTTGTGATGGCATGCTTTTGATAATGACAGTTAATTAATTAATTGGTTTCTTAGTGGTGTTAATTATTGTGTGTTACATTATATTGCTGAATAATTAGATGTTACAATAGTTCACAGAATGACATACTACTTTAATTGTATCTGCAGCGACATTTTGAACTTTTATAGTTTAAGAAATGTTGAATGAGAGTGAGTAATAGTTAAAGTGACAGAGATGACAAAGAGATAGAGATATATAGAGAAAGACAGAAAGAGAGACACTGAGAGACAGACAGACAGACAGACAGACAGACAGACAGACAGACAGACAGACAGACAGACAGAGAAACGCAGAATGAGATTAAACAATGATTAAAGTTACAAAGATGAGAGAGAGAGAGAGAGAGAGAGAGAGAGAGAGAGAGAGAGAGAGAGAGAGAGAGAGAGAGAGAAAGACTTAGAGAGAGAGAAAGTCAGGGAGAGAGAAACGCAGAATGAGAGCCATCAATGGTTAACGTGACAGAGCTGACAAAGAGAGAGAGAGAGAGAGAGAGAGAGAGAGAGAGAGAGAGAGACAGAGAGACACTGAGAGAGACACTGAGAGACAGAGAGAGAGAGACAGAGAGACAGAGAGAGAGAGAGAGAGAGAGAGAGAGAGAGAGAGAGAGAGAAATATACAGACAGACAAACATATATTGCCAGAATTTAAAGAGATTAGGTGACAAAGCAAGCCATCAAAGTGTAACACAAAACGTAATACAAAACTGACGTTGTATCTTCTGTATAAATGATACGTCAATGTGTGTTATCTTACAAAGAAAACTGATACAAAATGTATTACATGTTTGATTATTTACAAAGCGTTGTGAAAATGTGTAGAATAATTCCCATGTTCAAATCTTTCCTTTGAATGTCAAACAATTTGAATCTGTAACAAGAGGTATACACGTTTGATTTCATGATGTTGCGACATGCACACACACTGGGACCTCTATCAGAACGACGACACATCCACGCCATAAGATCAAGCGGTAGCCTGGTGTTACAGTACGATGGTTCTCAAATGCTTTGGCCACGTCCCCGTCAGAGCGTGTATACATGGCGTCATCTTCGTCTTTCGTCTTCCTCCATCGTCCAGGAAATGAACAATTGTCATGCTGGATCTATTCACAGCGAAGTTGTGATATTCATCTTTCGGCCGAAACATCCGACATCAGATGAGGAATACTAATAGTGCAGCAGACTCTGGCAATATAAAACGAAAAAGAAAAGACACACTAGAATCTTTTAGGTGAAAGGTACCTTTCGGAAAAATTGCACGACTGCTTCTGCATAACGAATTCCCAGCGACACACAAATGCTGGTACTTAAATTGCACCTAAATATGAGATAGCGAGCGCGTTGGTGTAATGATTATAATGTTATATTGGCAAGGACATGAGGGCAGTCGGAAACACTCTCGATGTCAGCTCTCGACGGTTACTACGAAAGGGAAAGGTTGACCACTTATATCACAACATTACAGAGATTTGAAACATGCCATATAGAAGAAAATAATCACTTTCTTACAGAGATTAATGATTTGCCATTTCCGAGATTAAAACCATGCCCTACTTGGCATTCGAACAATGTCCTTTTGTTAATTACAATCTTGTTCTACGGTAGAATAGAGTTGTCGTCCGCGGGGAATTACGACCATATAACACAGGTGATAACAAATCTACATAACCAAGTACTAGAACATGCAGTACAGGAAATTAGGACGCTACCCTACCGAGGATTGGGCGTCTCGAAAGTACACTGACTAGAGCGCCTTCCTACCGGCCTTGTGGCCAGGTTTTCGAATTCTCTCAAAGCAGATATTTTTATATTTAATTTCAAATCGATAAAATAAATAATTTGGGAAATAAATGCAGTCGTCATAATGTTAACCGCATTAACCGATTAGTCTATACACCTAAAAGGCTAGCACCATATAGCCCAAAACACCAAGGCGTGAAAAAGAGTCATTTACTTCACTTCACCAGTCGAGTTTGAGAACCACGCCGTACGAAGTACCGCTGAAGTAATATTATGTCACGTCCGTCTATCTCTTTAATAAAAAAAATGAACCAACCCATAATTTAATAAGATGGCGCTTGCATTAGAGATGCAGGGTTTTGAATAGTGAAGTGCAGCAGCTGCTGCATTCATTTTGCAAGTCGTTGAAAAACATAAACATTGCGTGGACGTCGTCAACGGAACAAAACTGTTCATGCCTATTCATCAGGTCCTGTGTTAGCAGCAGACACTGGCATGGTGTGTGGTTGGCAAACGACGGTTTTGTTTGAAGTAGACGAAAGAATGAACAGTGTGTTTACACATGCCAACTTCATGTATAAGCATTAAGTAATGACGTAAAGGAATCGACAACGGAAGTGTTGACGTTGTGTGACGTTCAACGTCATTGTAGAGGTAGACCGGGAATATATTAGTTATTGCTGACGTAGACCGGGAATATATTAGTTACTGGTTGGGGTATTCTTTAAGACAGTGTCATATATATATATATATATATATATATATATATATATATATATATATATGTGTGTGTGTGTGTGTGTGTGTGTGTGTGTGTGTGTCTTGTTAGACAATAGTTATTGTGCTTTAAAAAGGGGGCATAATAACCTCTCTATAGCACAGAGCGTGGACTAGACGCCATGTGTTGCCCATGCAGCATGATCCCTGTAGGCCTGCCTAGTCTACTCCAAAGGAAAGTTAATACCAATACATCTGGAGCCGGCTTCCTGGCTTAGAGGTTAGCGACTTTTCTCCGTAATCTCGTATACTCTCGAAGGTAACGTGATGACGGTGAGAATCAGCAGTGGTTCGAATCGCATCGGTAACTAACGGGGTATGTGAGCCGGCCGCTCAGAAAGCAATGGCAAACTACTGAGCGTAATCTTGCCAAGAAATAACATACAGCTGAAAGATGCTGGTGTTGACAGCCATGTCCTGTAAAGGATATGCAACAAAAAAAAAAAAAATACATCTGGAACAAGACAAGCTGCAGAAGTTGCCTGATCAGCAACGCAGTGCTCTAACTGCTCGCTTGTTGGAGGGTCGATCCCTGAACAGTTTCCGAATAAGGCTTAGGGCTTGGTATGCCCTGCCATGACGTTTAGTCTTTAGGTGCATTTCCTCGCACCACGATAAGGTTTGTACCCTCTGGATAAGGGTTGTGTGTGTATATATATGTGTGTGAGTGTGTATGTGTGTGTTTGTGAGTGTGTATATGTTTGAGTTTAAGTGTATATGTGTGTGTCGTGTGTATGTGTGTGTGAGTGTCAATATGTGTATGTGTATTTGTGTGTGTGCGTGCGTGCGTGCATGAGTGTGTGTTTGTGTGAGCGTGTGTGTTATTGCGCACGATAAACGCAGTTACAAGAAATAATAGAGATAATTGCAACCGAAAGTGAAAACAAAGGATTTCTTCATCTTTTGCCATTATTTCCCACAAAAGATAAAGTTTCTCAGACAACTTATACCTAGCCACCGTCTCTTCTGGTATCTCTCGCATCTCCCCGTATAGTTAGTTCATCGTGTCTTGAATTGTCTTCTTCATGGTTTTTAAGTCTCTCACTGTTTCGTTTGTCTTGTGAGTTCCATCAAGAGGGTGTCTAATTATACCATCCTCAGGTTCTCTCAGTGTGTGTTCTATCCAGTGGCAGAATCTGTTCCTCAGATCCTGATTCACTTGAATTTGTTTAGTTCTCACCGGGCTCTGTGGCGAAGGGGGTTACGAATGCAATTCATAATCCCACATACTGCAATCGAAACACAGCTGCGGGAGATTTGGAAGCAGACTGGCTTGCGTTGGTTTCCATCCAATGGTATGAGTGCCGACCGTCCAGAAAGCAGTGGCAAACTACCGAACGTAAATTTGTCAAAACAATGCTGAAGTTGACTGTTACATCCTGTAAAGGATATGCAACTAGCTAACTAACTCTTCATCAGCTCCATATTGGTGATTCTGTCATACCATTTTAGTGCAAGTATTCTCCATTAACACCAGTTTGTAATTTATTAGTAACTAGACGACCCGGCCCGGCGTCGCCTAGTATCTGGCTGGGATCGTCTCATTTAATTCATATAAGTAGTCATTATACATTCAAATACATTTCTCTAAGCGCACAGAGTACGCGTTTGGCCCCTGCTCCCGTTCCCGTTGCTCGCCTGTTTCCGATGCTCCCGTTCCCGTTCCCGTTGCTCGTCTGTTTCTGAAGCTCGTAATGCGTTTTTCTTTCGTGTAAAAATTAAAAATTGATTTTAAACTAACTAACTATTTCAGTTCGATCCGCGGGAGTGAGAACAACATCTGTACAAAATTTCATCTCAATCGGATGGACTGTTCGGGAACGCATAAATGACATACACACAAAGAAACATTCTACTTTATATATATATATATATATATATATATATATATATATATATATATATATATATATATATATATATATATATATATATATATATATATATATATATATATATATATATATATATAAGTAGATATAGTAGAAAAAATAAAGTAGATTGTTCCCTTTCCCTCTACAAATTCACATTGTTCATAACTAATTTCTGGTTTACTCAGAGAGTGAGTTCCCTTGGAGCAAGATGGCGGGACATTTCTTCGTCTGTTTCTGAAGCTCGTAATGCCCTTTTCTTTCGTGCTTGGGGAAAAATTGTTAATTTTAAACTAACTATTTCAGTTGGATCCGCGGGAATGAGAACAACATCTGTAGAAAATTTCATCTGAATCGGATGAACCATTCGGGAACGCATAAAGGACACACAAACAAACATTCTCCTTTATATATATATATATATATATATATATATATATATATATATATATATATATATATATATATATATATATATATATATATATATATATATATATATATCGTGTTGTCGTCCATTTTATCATCCATACAATACTACCAATTTAACATTAGTGTTAACAATTCAAAGTTTGTTGTTGAATGGAATGTAACTTACTTCGACTTCCAGAAATGTCCCAGTGCTATGAAATTTGATCTTGCCTGTTGTATCTTTATTTTAATAGAAAATAAATGACTTTGAATAAAAGAAGAAAACCTATGATAACGTTTATTTTATTGTGTGTGTGTGTGTGTGTGTGTGTGTGTGTGTGTGTGTGTGTGTGTGCTGACGAAAACTTCCTTGTCGAAACGTTTCAGTCTGTCACTGTTGATTGTGTTCTCGTAAGAATGTTTACTTCTCTTCAAGCGGATTCGCCCCTTATCACTATTATAGATGCACAAACATATATGCAATATAAATGAATAGCAGTAGGGAAACCAGGTTAAACAAAGCAGAATGAAATGAACACATAAGAGGAAACACACAGGCACACACACAGGCACACACACTTAAACACACACACTTACACACATACACAAACACATACTTCGTTTCATAACTCGTTACAATAATTCATAAAGTATAAATCTAATAAACAATTAGTGAAATACACAATTATTCTGTATAATATGAACAAATTTACAATTACAAAATTATGTAGAGAAAGAAAGAGGGGCAAATAAAATTATACATTACAAACTGAATATAAAAGAGGAAATCTAAATTCATCAGAGATAATGGACACATATGTACTGAGCAGGATGGCACTCCAGAATGTAAATAAAGTTATAAATAGCGAATGTTTGGTGACAGATTTCAAAACAGAAAATCCCAGCCCAACGGAAGCGTGAGTACATGTCTCAAATCGGTCAGCATTGAATCTGGACATGTGAAGTTCCCTTCCCCTCCCCCACCCCTCCCCCATATGTTGTGCATTATATCGCCATCTCTGTCTCTCTTTCTGTTTGTCTCTCTCTGTCCCTCTTTCTGTCTCTCTCTATCACCCTTTCTGCCTCTCTTTCTCTCTCTGGCTCGCTCTGTCTCTCTGTGTCTCTCTCTGTCCCTTTATGTCTCTCTCTGTCTCTCTTTCTGACTCTCTCTCTCTCTATCACTTTTTCTGCCTCTCTTTCTCTCTCTGTCACGCTCTGTGTCTCTCTCTCTCTGTCTTTTTATGTCTCTCTGTCTCCCTCTTCTCTCTCTGTCTCACTCTGTCTCTCTCTGTCTCTCTGTGTGTCTTTCTCTCTGTCTCTCTCTGTCTCTCTTTGTCTTGTTTGTCTCTCTGTCTCCGTCTCTCTCTGTCTGTCTCTGTCTCTCTCTGTCTGTCTCTGTCTCTCTTTCTGTCTTTCTCTATCACTCTCTCTATCACTCTCTCTGTCTCTCTCTTTCTTTCTCTGTCTCTCTATGTGTCTCTCTCTGTATCTCTCTGTGTCACTCTGTCTCTCTCTCTTTCTGTCTCTCTCTGTCTCTGTCTGTCTGTCTGTCTGTCTATCTGTCTCTATATGTCACTATCTCTCTTTCCCTATGTAAATGTAACATGCATATTTTATGAATGAAAGATGAGTGATCGAAAGGGCCAAATGCGTGCCCAATTTGTTACCCTTTTAAAATAAAGTTCGTTCGTTCGTTTGTTCGTTCCTTCGTTCTCTCTCTCTCTCTCTCTCTCTCTCTCTCTCTCTCTCTCTCTCTCTCTCTCTCTCTCTCCTCTCTCTCTCTCTATCTCTCTCTCTATCTCTCTCTCGTTTTCTGTTGTGTTTTGATGTGCCATTAAAGTATGAGAACAAACTACATCAACGTTAATTGTTCACATCTATATTTGTGTCACACAAGCCTGTGAATGGAATTCAAACAGAAACAAAACCAGGCATAGCCAAACAAAGTGTGAAATGTTACTGTGTGCGAACAATAGCCTCTCATCCTGTAAATTATATCAACCATCATACAACGGGCGCTTTGGCACAACCGTTAGAAGATTCCACTGATAATGTTACGAGCACGCATACTCTCGTCGCCCGCTAAGTGGGGGAAAGCCTGTCCACCTCCGCGCACTCAGGCCTACAGAATGTGACGGTTTCAACACATCACAGACATATAGCAGACTTCAGCTACGAGATTTGTTGTTGTTGTTGTTTTTTAAAAATCATACGTAAATCAATTATTTTGTAGGTAAACAAAATGTAAACAAAATCCAGTTTACACGCCTTAAGGCACATTGCGCATATGGTGCGAGATCAGTATTTGTATAGGGCAGCCAGCGGTCCATATGTGGTCAATATAACGCCTGTATAGGGCAGCCAGCGGTCCATATGTGGTCAATATAACGCCTATATAGGGCAGCCAGCAGTCCATATGGGGTCAATATAACGCCTATATAGGGCAGCCAGCGGTCCATATGTGGTCAATATAACGCCTGTATAGGGCGGCCAGCAGTCCATATGTGGTCAATATAACGCCTGTATAGGGCAGCCAGCAGTCCATATGTGGTCAATATAACGCCTGTAATTTTCTAAACATGTCCTGGTACCCATTTGACACTGGGTCAACCGGAGAGCCCATGTCAATTTAAAATATCTGTTTCTATTGGAACTCGAAGAGATAACCTCCGGGTCAACAGGCCAGCCTCTGGCCTGTACGCCACGTAAGGTCCCAGTTATTCTGTTGTTGATTAAAACTTAAAACGCTACAAGTTGTCTTGACTCGGTTAGTCCCAATCAGCTACTACCTATATCCACGCTGTGCCAGCCGTGAGTTTCAATATTTCTGACATATAGGGTGTATTTTTAATGACTTGTAGAGTTTGAAAACATTGCCAGTCCAAGTTTTGTATTAACCATTTGTAAAGTTCATGCAACATAATAGGTACATACAAAACTTGGACCGGTAATATTTTCAAACACTGCGTAGTCATTGAAAATACACCCTTATTACTTTAACTCATTCTGTGTCATTGTATTGTAACTTGTATTACAACAAGTTTCTGGGACCGACATAACTAGAGTTACATCTTAATAAAACTAGTGGCAACAGTTAAGTGTCCCTAGCTCATATCATATGTGACTGGATTCCAATATTTGGGGCCGGATATCCTAACAGCCTGTCTCCCTGACCTAGGGGTTAAAGTCTTTCTCCGTAATCCTGTATATTCTCGTGAGTAACGTAACCTGTGCGAGAATTGGTAGCGGTTCTCGCGCGTTGGTAACTTAGGGGTATGTGAGCTGGTCGCTCAGAAAGCAATGGCAAACAACTGAGCGTAATATTGCCTAGAACATTAACAGCAGCTGAAAAATGCTGATGTTGACTGCAACATCCTGTAAGGGACATGCAAAGAAAAAAAAATATCTCAACAGTTTCTGACGGCAGGCCGATATGTTGTATGGACTGAGTTGTCAACAGTTCGAGACATGGCGCCGATGCGTCCAAACTGTTACGAGATTCCATTACTTCGGCCGATAATTCCAACATATTTAAACTCCCTCGACACACGGGGTAATCATTTTGGCTTATTATATCTTAGCCATTTACTACTTGCATATTGTTCAGGACGAAAACTACTTCTTCTTTCGTTCGCTTGGAATTTGTCTGCATGTGCATTGCTGTCTTTTGTATGAATTTCCCTATCGTCTTTAGTTCACTCAATTGTCCATAGAGTTTATCTTCCATTGTTGTTTCTCTAGACCAGAATGTTTGCTAGATATGTCGTTTGTTGGTTTTTAAGGTGTCTGATTTGTTGTCTGCGTCATCAGTTCACATGTGCACATGGCTGATTCGCAATCTTGAAATTTGAATGCATGTCTTTGCATAATCTATTGAGTCCTGTTCTGAAACGGGGAATAGTAGTATGTTCAGGTCTTTTCATGAAGTGGTAATCATCTTGAGCTGGCGTTGGTGGCTTTGTTGTTGAAATGATAATTATTTTCTCTTCTCAGAATCTATTAAGAAAATGTAAAGCACTGAGTAACCAGTAACGTAGGTTGAGTTGATGAATATAGAATTAGATAATAACATCAATTTAGTTCATGGATTTCATCATGTAGCAAGTCTCTCGGCAGGAGAGTGGTCACATCACAGCCCGATAGAAAGAGTTGCGATCCTTCACCAGGTCCCTTGCCTTACGCACATTCCTGCCCAGTGTGTCTCCAATGTCGTGTGTTCACCGTGGAGTAGATCGGGCCCCGTGTCGTTGTACAGGATCTATACCTTCCAATAATGCTCTTTCTAAAGCATAGTGATGATTGATTTGAACAAAAAACCTCTTGTCCACATACTTTATTTTGTATTAATTCACGTTTAAACTATGTTCAGATCTTGCAGTGTGTGTTTGTATCTGTAGTCTTCTTAATCCACGATACTACATTAATGTTTCTTTAAAATTTAAGTTCAAACTCCTCGATGTCTGAAAGATGCGTGTTCTTAAAATGTGTACTTTTGTTTGCTGCTGCTGACCTTATGTGCTTAATATTTTATAGCTATAGAAGTAACCAGTAGCGTATATTTTAATCTTTAAGCATATGAAGAGTTAAGGAAGTGATTAAAGAGTTAAACGAAATGCTGGTAATGACGTAAGAAGAGTAGGGAATACATGTAGAAAAGCAGAACGTTCACGTAAGCAAACAGCAGAATGGGATGTCAGTTATGGCAGTTGTAAAATAAAGACAGGAGAAAACGAGAAAGATAATACATGCCCGGGAGACAAGTAGGCAGCTTGAACATTGTTGGTGTTGCGCGTCATAGCTCATGTTAGCACCTCTGCAGGAAACCTCGGCGTGTCCTCGGAGATTAGGACAAATCATAGTGGCTTCGGTGCAGAAACTCACATGGTTCTAATTATTACATTTGGGTCTGGTTTGGTTCACCTGCTTTTATGTATGGATAAATGTTGGTAGACAGAGAGAAAAAGAGAAGTGAGGCGGTTGAGAATTGGAGGGAGAAGCTGAGAGAGACACAGACTTTGAGTCGTACCTTCAACTGTGCATCAGTTAAATCTTTTTGCAAAGTTCATTTAACATTGTTTGTCTCCCCTGAAACCCAGATTTGTTACCTCCATTCTGATCACCTTAATCCATCTTTGCTGCAAGAAAAGATAAATATAGGAATTGACATAACTGTTCATTGGCAGTTTCTCTAAAGACAAAAAAGACACTTCAAGAGAGAATTGAAGAAGTAAATTACATAAAGCAAACACGGATTTTCGCCTGCACTTTACACAAGAAGAGAAAAAAGTATTAGCTTATATATTTCAGCACCTTTGCAAATCGCTGATTGGTTTTCATTACAAAAAGGTGTATCGTTTACTTCTTCGATTATATTATATCTTAGGTTCAGAAAAAAAGTTGTTTCTTGCAGTATATCGTCGTCATCATTATTGTCGTCGTCTTCGTCATCATTATCACCATCTTCAGTTTCATCATCATCATCATCATCATCATCATCATCATCATCAT
>JACEFZ010009407.1:0-34987 GCA_014155875.1 Cepaea nemoralis
GCGATCAGGACTGAGCATGACATGTGATCACTCCCATGGTCATTCAAACAGTCCACTTTACATCAAGGATTGATGAGTGAGAGACAAGTGCCAAGTCAATAGCTGTGTCTGCATCGCCAGGCCTCGCTGCCATTCTAGTCGGTCTACCATCATTTATGCAGACCACATCGGAGTCCACCATGGCATCTGCAAGGGCAATTTCCTGTCGGTTTTCTCCACTACTGTCCCAGTCTCTGTTCCTCGCATTGAAGTCTCCACATATGAGTAGCCTGTCATCTGGTAATTCCTCCAATTCCTTAAGCCAGTCCCAGTGTTCTTTTCTGACGAAACTGTCCACTATGGCATATACATTTATGATGTTCCGACTTAAGCCACCAATCTCCATTTGTATACTTTGGACCTCTCTTGCACTGTGATTCCACTGGCTCAAGTCAAGTACCACATATTTCACTGCTTCCTTCACCAGCAGACCTTGCCCATGTCTCTTCTGTCCAGTAGGGTTTATATAACTGCCGTACCAATGATAGGCTGGCTCCTGGCCGAGAGGTTACACGACTTTCTCCATAATCTCGTATACTCTCGTGGTTAATGTGACGACGGCGAGAATCGGTGGCTGTTTTAATCGCGTCGGTAACTTACAGGGTATGTGAGCCGGCCGCTCAGAAAGCAATGGCAAAATACTGAGTGTAATCTTGTTAAGAAATCAATAAACGGCTGAAAGATGCTGATGTTGACAACGATGTCATGTAAAGGATACACGAATTTTAAAAAAACACACACACACACAACAAACCCGCAGGGTAGTGGTATTTGTCTGTATTTAGCTCACGGAGCATGAGGACATCAAAATCATATATTAGCCTCTCCAATACAGGACCTCTCTGCCTGACACTACGAAAATCCCAGTATACCACTCTTACAAGGTTGAAACCTAATCTCTCCACTTTTCGTCTTGTTCTCCTGGCGCCTGCCCTCCTATTTCTATGCCTTCTTCTCACACCATTTCCTCGTCTTCTCCTCCACACTCTCTACGCTAGCCTCTGAAGGATGTGTCAATCGCAGAGCGCGTGCTCCGTAGCTCCGGCGACGATTCCCGTGTTTAATTAATTCCATAAGCAATGTTTGGATATTGCAGGAAATTTTGGATATTAACCGTTAAATTAATGTTATTTCTGGCCTGAAATATACTGGCCAAGATACTAATACAGTCCCCGCTATTAATTATTAATAAACGTTACTGGAAAAATGTGAGGACCATGTGTTGAAAGAGGAAGAGGACTATTGGAGAAAGGATGGATTGAATTTTATGCAACCGAGAGCAGTTATCAACCTAGTGGAATAGTCCGACACAGATTAAGGTCTGAGCAGATCGCAGACCTTAATCCACTTGCACGCTTACTGGGATATTTTGCTCCAACTATTGAGACGAATTGCAGGTCCTAAACATTACAGCATCAGTACAATGCCAATGGCAACGGTTTGTATTCCACAGTGATGAATTTTCAGTTCCACAAGTCCTCAGTGGTGACAAACAACTGGTACTGAAAAAAAAAAAACAACACTAAACGCATTGAATACCAACAGAAGAGTAATATTGCGGTGGAAATTGACATACTGTGGCATATTAAGAAACGTGTGAGAAAACACGTTGTCAAATTAGGGGACAACACACGTGCATACGAATCAATCTATAAACTTCAATGAAAAGAGGACCAACATCTTGGTCGTTAAGAAGAACGCCCACTACAGAGACACCTGACAACTATTTTCATATTGCAAAACAGGTAATCATGTTCCGTCTCTGAACTGTAAACAGCAGAGTAGACAATCTTTAACGAATACTTAAAGCGGGTCTGTCACCCATGTGTATGTGTGAACAAACTACACAGACAGCTGAACAAATCCTTAAAAATGGACACATGATGACTAATTGCGGTATCATTTCTGGTCACTCCATACGCACATTAACGCACAGCTATTTGGAATTCCCTTGAGCAAGATGGCGGGACATTTCTTCGTCCCGTAAAATGGAACGTGTTTTTTCCGAAATGTGTATGGATTAAGTGTTTTTTTCGTGGTGAAATGGAGTTCGGACCGTGCAACGGAGTTCGTGCACGCGCGTCCGGTCTTCTTTCGGCGTATCATCGGCGCCCGGTGGCGATAGTTAAGCCTAACATGACGGCCAGACGACCAGCTAGGACACAACGTGGTAAGAGGGCGGGCGCGCGCAGAAGGCGCTTAAAATATGACAGATTGGGTATCGGAAATGTTCGAGTACTGTACTGGAACTGTGCATCATTTAGTCAACGCCGACCCATTCTTGAAAGACTACTCTACGGAAACGATATTGTAGTCTTGCAAGAAACACAGCTCACCGACGGAACAGCCAATGTTGCGGGATTTCAGGGTTTCCTTAACAGGCGGCACCTCGGACAGGCCATTCTGGTCCGCGACAACATACTAGTGTCTGAGATCGATATGTCCGCCTGGAACAGCGATGCCCTGCAAGTGCAGGCATTAAGAATAATGACACCAGTGCAGCTTGTAATCGTTAACGTCTATGCGCGAAATGGGAAGGTCGACGTGCGACAATGGCAGAGTTTGTTCGATATGGATGAAAGGCATATCATCTACTGCGGGGACTTCAATGCCAGAGGCAGTCAATGGGGGAATTGCATCACCAATAGACAGGAGAAGATTTGGAGGACGCCCTGGCATCTGCTGCCCTAATCTGTCTGAATGATGGGAAGGTCACTAGAATGGCCACTCGACCAGGCGACTCTGACAGCATCATTGACTTGGCTCTGGTGTCTCCCACCATCGCACCAAGGTGCCGGTGGGGCACACTGGGATACCACGATAGTGACCACTACCCTTGTGTCATCCTGATCAAGAAAGACGGGGCCATGAGTCAAAGAAACAAGACCAATGCATTCCCGTACGACACCACTGGTCAAGACGCCATAAGCAAGATCAGAAGAAGGAAACTAACTTCCTCCCGTAGGAGACAAGAAAGATGGCTGCAGCCACCATGGTGGAATGGAGAGGTCGAGAAGGTGTGGCTGGGAAAGAGGCAGGCTGTCAAAGACTGGCAAAAGGCCAGAAAGGCTAACATGCCACAGGTTGAGTTGGCGAACCTGAAGACTGAGGTCGTTAGGACGACGACTTTATTCAAATCCTGCGCCAAACAGGCCAAGGCCGACAAATGGGACGAGTTCTGCAGGAAGGTGTGCTCCGAGCAATCTCTTACGACATTCTGGCGCCTCCACAAGAGCATGAACGGTGCTGCACAACGTAGGGGTATTCCAGACTTTCAAGGCACAGACCTCGCATGGAAAAAGTCGGATGCGGATAAAGGTAAGGCCCTTCTTGCACGCTACATAGAACAGACTGACCAGAAAGACGAGCCCGCCAGACAGAGGACCACAACAACACTCTCTCAGTTGTGCGAGGGGGACGGGACAGACGAAGAATGGACAATCACAGTTGACATATTGCGTGCGATGCTCAAGAAATCACCTAACACCGCCCCAGGCCCAGACGGCATCCGATATGGTGACCTAATGGTGATATCAGATGATGACATGGAAGAACTGGCCAGAGAATTCAACACCCGTATCCAGAGGGGTCAGGTCAAAGAAAAATGGCTATACAGCTACTTGCTGCCGCTGCCAAAACCGAACAAAGTCCACTCCAAGATAAGCGGCTACAGAATCATTACGATGCAGAATACTGTTGGCAAGCTACTGGAGAAAATTGTAGCACACAGACTTGTTTGGGACTTGGAACAGCTCGGCTGCTTCCCGCCCACACTTGGAGGATACAGACGCAACAAAGAGTCATGGCTGAATGCGGCGGTCTTTGCTCAAGATGTTTACGAAGGGTTTCAGGTCAGAGAAGAGACATGTGCGGCCGCCATAGACTTACAGGACGCATATAACAGAGTATCTTTCGAGCACTTGATGCAAATCCTCCTCAGACTGAAAGTGCACCCTCACCTTGTACGATGGATAGCTGCAGTTCTACTCCAAAGGAAGGTGGTGCTAAGATGCGGGAGTTGGTCTTCTGAGCCGATAACGATATGTCCAGGATTGCCGCAGGGTTCACCACTGTCACCAGTACTATTCAACGTGTATACGGTGCCGATCACTGAACAACAGTTGGATGGGAGGGGTAGGACTCTATCATTCGTTGACGACATCCTCGTGTATCGACAGGGTCGAGATAGACAGGCGGTTGCCAACTATATGCAGTGCGAACTAGATTGGATTTCCTCATGGTGTGCTGATGCCGATGCCCTTGTCAACCCTGCAAAGGCAACGGTTACATGGTTCTCACTAAACAACCATATTGTGAAAACAGACCTGCCGGCAGTAAGAATGGATGGGAGCATTCTGAGTAGAACCCAGTCAATGACATATCTTGGCGTGAGGCTTGATCGTAGCCTGTCCTTCAGAGATCATGTCGATTATGTCATAACGAAGGCTCGAAAAGGTTTGGCAGCAATGAGAGTCATGGCGACTGCCAATATCGAGCAAAGACTGCTATTACTTCTGTTCCAAGGACTTGTGCTTTCACGCATCGAGTATGCCCTGGCCATCCTCACTGTCAGCCCTACACAGATTGGAAGACTTGAAAAGGTACAAAACGAAGCCATGCGCATCATTTTGGGCTGCACGAGAGACACCAGCTGTGTAGCAATGAGATACCTCCTTGACTTCCCGACAATGGAACACAGGATCAAGATCTGGAGAGCTCGTGCATACTTAAAAATAAGTGCAGATGAGCAGCACCCTCTGCATGACGCTGTATTCAGAGAAAAGGGTGACAGGCTAAAGAGGGGCAAATCATGGATGGGTCGGGCGGAAGATGTCGTCGGACAGGTCTGCAGTCTTACCAGTATCAACCCCGGCAAGGAATGGGTGCCGGTGCCTCCAGCTTTTAAGTGTACCTTCTCCTGCATTATCACACTCGACAGACGGTGCAGAGAGCAGAACCCTGCCGCTGTCAATGCAGAGGTTAACGCGCTCATCTATGATCACTCAGATAGCCCCGAAGTGCTCATCTATACAGATGGATCTGTTGTAAAGCAGCAGAGAAGTGCGTGGGCATTTACAGCCCGTTCAGCGGGCCGAACCGTTCAAGAATCCAGTGGTGCCCACTCTATGACCACGAGCAGCATGACGATGGAGGTGATGGCAGTTACACAGGCTTTCATATGGCTGGAATCACAGCATTATACCAACGTGTGTGTACTAAGTGATTCAATGAGCATGATTCAGAAGGTCGAAGCTGGATCTGTACGTAGACAGTGGACTGAGTCGCTGCGGAAGTCTGTTGTCCGCAAAGTCACCTTCATCTTCGTCCCGGGACATGCGGGAGTCGAGGGAAATGAACGAGCTGATAAATTGGCTGGCTCTGCACCCCCTGTAGATGGCCAGCCCATGGATCGTGCGGATGTTATTAACGCCCTTAAAGATATGGCGAGAACAGAGGATTGTGACGCCAGTGATCCCACATCGCTTTCCAGGATGAAAGACCTGGGAGTAAGAATCGGCACAGCCAGACGCGAGAGGTACATCGGGAAAACAAAGCGCCTCGTCAACCAACACAGAACTGGCACTATTAGCCACCGGACGCTGATGCATATGCTGGGGGGAGGATCTGAGCACCTATGGACATGTCCGGAGTGCAACGAAGATACCCCAACTGATAACTAACTAACTAACTATTTGGAATCATTCACGAACTCTGTCAAAGACTCGAACGCAACCCCTCCACCGGGGAGAGCAGTCAACCTCGAGGTGACCAGGAGGTGATACGGTGCCCGAGGGAAGGGCAGGGGAGATGATGAAATGAGAGATGGTTAACCATTCTCTCATGAGACACGCAGGCGTTGTTCAGAGAGTTAGCACTCTGATCACGACAGCATCACGCCTCGATGTAGCCACGGAGAAGTTGAGTGCCCACTCAACATACCACGGCTGCGATCAACGTACCATGTGAGGTAACACGCACCAAGGTCAAGGTCGATCCGCGTGGTGTGTGACCACGGGATGAGAGAACGGCAGACCGGGGACGGGACTTGTAGTGTGCACATCGTAGAATAGCGATAGGGGTTTTTTGTGTAACCAAATAGATAGAAAATTAGCATAGGCGTTAGCAATTAGTGATAGGTAATTCTGTGGCTTTGTGTGTGGGTTTAATAGCGACTGTAATATACTTGTAGAGAGCCAACGGCATTAAAATGTACCATTTATTTTCCTCGCACACGACTTGCAAGTTTTCTTGTATGGTGTGGGAGAAGTATCCGATGATGCCTGTCAGATGAGTTGTTGACAGGCAAGGATAATTGTGGTGTCAGAAGTGAAGCTTGAACGAAAGTTCAAGCTAATCCACTCATCCACGGCTCTAGACTAGGGTTTAATTTGTGTCAGTGACGGTAATTTGTGCAGACAAGTGCAGTTGCGAGCTAAAATTGTGCCTATCGTGACGAAATATATTGTGTAATTGTGTTTATGAAATATTTATTTAGTGAAATCATGTATTCTTCAAAGCTGTAAGTAGTAATATTCTTATTTTCTTATATTTATATATGTATTTACCAATTTATTTATGAATAACTACTAAAGATGATTCATAGCGGAGCGATACACAGCCAGCCGGCATTATCGATCTTTGCAAGCTAAAATAGCGCTGTGCCTCTGACGTAGGATAATTGACACACAGTTTTCCTAGGTCATTCGCATTCAGCAATCGAGTGTTTACAAAATCGTCAAGCTGCTGCCCGCCTAAATCAGTACGTTATATTATTTATTATTTGTTTATTTCAGTTAATAATTGAATATATTTATTTACTTAAACATTAGTATGGGATTGTTATTTATTTAAAAGCAGTTATTGATATTTTTGGTCGTACTTTTTCTTTGTTTACCGTCACGATGGAACTATTTTTGGCCATGCAGATGAAACTTGAGCTGCACAACACTCACATAGATTAACTAGGTTAGTGACCAAAGGCAGATACGGATAGAACGAAGACAGGACATTGACATTAAATATTAATTAACACAAATTCTAGTTGTTCGTGGGCAAGTCATTGTCATTGTCCTTAGCTGTCGGTGAAAAGCATATCGTACAGTAGGTAGATTACTGCTGCTCTGCATATCAGAGTGAACAACACCTGAGTGTGGAGGCCGAGGTGCCAAATAAAGTGTTCTGATTACGAAACGTGTGTCTATCCCAAAGTACCAAACAAGGTGACCTGTGTTACCGGAGTTCAGTTCCCTGATTCTCGGGAACGTTAAGTTGAGTATACCTAATATTTTGGCATGCAATGTGATTAATAGTGCATCTCTCTTTTCAGCTTGGGATACACTAGCAGAGTTTTGGGCTCTGATTTTCCAGGGAAAAAATTTTTTTTCTCAAGCAAATAAACTGAGAATACAATTGATAGTCCTCAGCGAGTGACAAACATAGCACATCAAAGATAAATAATTGATTAAACAAGTCAGTGTAAGTCAATGCAAGCTAATTACTCAACAGCATGGCAACATTAGAGGACTTTATAAAAGCTGGTAAGCAATTACAATATGCAGGTAAAGAGCTAGAAGAATATGCTGATAAGAGATTTAAAGAAATAAAGGATGCTGAGAGAGACGAACGTGCACGAGATAGACAACAACAAAAGGAGATTGCAGAACTAGCTGAGATAACAAAACAAAAGCAGCTAGAAGATGACAAACAGATTAGGCTAAAGCAATTAGATCAGGAGAAAGAACTAAAGCAAAGGCAACTAGATCAAGAAAGAGAACTAAAACAAAAAGAAATAGATGAGAATGCTAGAGTTAAGGAAAAGCAAATACAAGTTGAATCAGAGACACAGTTGAAGATGAAAGGTATGGACGTAGACTCACACGCAGAGATCTCTGCCACTAAACTAAAAAATCAACAAGAGGAAAATAAGTTCAATAAATACAAAAATATTATCAAACCATATTGTAAAGAAGACTCCATATCAGCTTGGACAGAGAATGTATAGTATCAATTTAAATATCACCAAGTTCCATTAGAGATGTGGGCTACGATTTATATGAAGAATCTGAGTGGTGAGCCCCTTAAAGTGATAGAATCTATACCAATTGAGCGTAGATCTAGCTATCAATACATCCATGACAGGATTATGCAGCACTTTTTACTTGATGCCCCTGGGTATCAGGTTCAGTTCTCAAATTTAAAACCTAAACCTAGTGAGACTTTTATTGATTATGTTTCAAATGTCCAGAGTGTACTAATCAGGTGGCTGAAAGCAGCTAACATAGGAAAAGACTTTGATAGATTAAAAAATTTAATAGCTATGGATAAAGTTATATCCACTATACCATCTCCTTTTGCTAAATTTTTGCAGCAGTCAGACATTGAGAACATCGAGCAGTTCGAAAAGAAAGGCTCATGCTTATTTTTCTTCTAACAGAGATATTTTCAAGACCTCAAATGACTCTGAAATAGTTTCTTTTGTGAAAGACCAGCCTAAAAACTATCAGAGTAACAGAAAACCCTTTCAGAAACACGACAACAAAGATAGGAAAGTGTCAAAATGTATGTACTGTCAACTTTTGCATGACACTTATTCTATGTGTGACAAATCGCCAATCTATCCGGCGCATCTTGAAAATGTTATCAAGAAACAACAAAATAAAAGATCGGCATACAGGCGTGCAATCAAATGTTTTTTTTTGTTCCAGCTATGGCCATTATTCAAATAAGTGCCTTGGCCGCCAACGTATGAAAGCCAACAATGCTATTTTGATTGATACTTCTTCTGATAGTGGTAGTGAGACTGAGTGTGAAGTTGAAAATGTATTACCTTTCAAGGAGTCTGAAGATGTCTGTTGTGTGAACGATGTGTTAAGCTTTGACAATTGTGACCAATGTTACCAATTTCATGCAGACGGAAAATTAGAATGTGGACATACAGTACCATGCTCAACTGAGAGTGTAAATGCAGCATTAGCCTCCAGAGGCAAGTTAGTGTTCCACAATGCATTGGTCAACGACAGACCATGCCAATGTTTGCTGGACAGCGGCAGTACCCTTATTGGTCTTAGAAAGGATCTAGCGAGTCCAATGTGATTATACAGGCGACTCTGTCAAATGCCGAACCTTTTCGGGTAACATTGAAATTTACCCTTTGGCCAAAGCCCGTATTAACACTCCTTTCCTTTCGGGTACCTTTACTTGTGCAATACTTGACAACCCCTGTACTGATTTAATTTTGGGTTGCTTACCCCAACTGAAACAGTGTACTAGTGATGAAATAGTTGCATGGGAGAAATTAAATGCAGCTAATGCAACAACCAGAGCAGACACTGTAAAACATCAAGGACACACTACAAGATGAAAGACTACGGTTGCTTTCTCCATCTGGCACAGATGATACCAACAGACAGAAATTCATAAAACAGCAGAAAAATGATCCTAGTGTGTCTCCTTATTTAAAATTAATGAAAGAAAGAGCCAAAGTAACCAAAAATGTCTCATGGTTCTTTAAACCTAATAATGGCTTTCCTACTAGATATTTTACAACTGATAACCATGAGAAACAGCAAACGGTGCGACCTGTACAACACCGCCTAACTGTACAAAAAACTGCACATGAGTCACCGCTTGCTGGTCACCGGGCAAAAGACAAAACAAGGCCTAGATTTCAGACTCATTTTCATTGGCCAGGGTTTTTTAATAATATGAAATTATTTTATCGTTTTTGTAATGTCGGTCAACAATTATTACATAAGATTAAACATCCCACAGCTAAAGTACTACCTTCTACTCTGGCTTCTAGACCTTTGAGATGGAGACTCAAATGTACCAATACACAAACAAGGGTGCTTGAACAATTGATCGTAAACCAGATCAAAACATACTTCACTTACTTCCAGACAAATAAAATGGCAAGGACCATTCAAGGTGGTACGTAAGATTTCAAATGGTGACTATGAAATATCGATAAACGGACACTTAAAGATATTCCATGTCAACATGTTGAAACCTTACTTTTCACGACAAGAGACAGAAGTAGTGACAGACGAACACAGTGCACCAACACCTAGTGATCAGACGACAGACATACACATAGCGCAACTACACTAGTTAGCGGGACTGGCAAATCCGACAAGATGCATACATTTAGTGAGCTTACAGAATACGCATGATATATGTTTCCATACTGATGACTGGACAACACACTGACTGAAACTAAGACATGTCTTTGACAGAGTGCGACTCTTCGGTCTCACTGTCAAACCGAGCAAAGTTGAATTAGGCCTAAAAGAAATTCATTTTTGGTTCATGTCATGTCACAGGGTCAACTTAAGACCGACAATAGAATTATTACAAAAATTATGAAACTGACCATGCCTACCACAAAGCAGCAGGTCAGAAGCCTTTTGGGATTATTATATTACTATAGCAAACTAATATCAAATTCAAGGGAAATTACAATTGTATTTTCCAATGTTTTAAAAACATCTGTAAAATGAAATGTTAAAGATGCATTATTAATTTCTGCATTGTCAAAATTGAAAATCCTTTTTAGTAATATTCCAATCCTCCGCTTGCCTAATCCTAGGCTCGTTTATTATTCTAGGACAGATGCCACAAGTACTAGGCTAATTTTTTGAGAGCATCTTCCACCCGATTTGCTACGTGAACCGTAAGATCACACCTGCTGAGTCCAGATATTCCAGATCAGAGTTGAAAAACCCTAAGCGTCATCTAATGCGGTGAGAAAGCTCCATCGATTTCTGGCGGATGTTCACTGCATTGTCCAGACCGACAACTCCCCGATCACGGTCATACAGAGGTGGTGTGCATCGAAATGACCGGATATACAGGTGGTCACTAATTTTACCATCTGAGGTAGAAATACCTGAAATTCCACATAGAAGTGTAGAGTAGTAGTTATTAAATGAGTACATAATAATATTCTATGTGAAATATGTTACACTATACATCCGACATTATGTGCTTAATCATGTATCAAGAACAGTGAACTACCATGTGTCCGTAGACATCAAAAGAAGAACTGTGCTCCGAAGACAAATTAACACCGTGTGAACTGGGACAGCTCATTACCTACTAAGCTCCATTCCGGTGTATCGGTTGTGTTAAGCACAGAAAAACAGTGTCAGAACAGTACATAAATACAGACACGAAAAGAGTGACCTACGACACCAGCTAACTCTACAGGTGCACTACCCATAGGACTCAAGTATGACTGTGCAATGTATTTCAGATACCCAGGCCTATTGTGTATATATAGTATGCCTATAAAACCAAGGTACAAACATTCAGGCAACAACTAACCTGAGGTAACTGAATTCCATGTATATAAACTTATTGTGATATGTAAAATAACATTTTAAGATAGTGATAAATTAGAGTTAGGTTAGGACATATAATAGTTTTCATTTTGTTTAATAGTTTAGATAGTTCAGTGATTGACCCACTTTCTTAGCTTAAAATTAACTTAGAATATTAATTTAGACGTAATAATAGTTAATTACAAACTAGAGTAAAGTTGTGATAGGAATAGTACCATTTAGGTTGTTTTTCACTTAGCTTCATTTCAGTTCAGTTCATTCCATCCTAATGAACCATACCATCTAGCAAACATTACCATTTACTATTATCATCATTTTATATCGTAATAGGATAAAAATATTAGATAATTGGACATACATCATTTAGACGATTTAGATTAAGAACATCAGTCATATATCTTGTTTTGCAATTAAAAACATTAGGTATAATTGTGTTATATTTCACATTACCCATTTTTATAAAGGTGCATAATTTGTTTTCACATTACCCACTTCAGAAAGATACATAACTCATATCACATCAAATTCATTTAATTAGTTAGATTACATCCCTTAGAATAGATAAAGAATAGGATTAATGAAAGCATATCGTAGCATTAATATTACAAAATATATTAAAGTAGTTAACACATTAAATACATAGTTATAGAATTAGTGTTAGTATGTCAGTATTTAGAGTTGTAGTTTAGTAGAACACAGTGGTTGATAAGACCAAGGGTACAAACCATCAACCCTTTCTCTTGCATGTAAATATAATGTAAATATATGACTCGTGCAGCGATTGTCGCACAGTCATTGAGCTCAACGTTCTCAAACTGAGCCAAATTTGTACAGTGTCACTCCAAGGTTTTTAAATAAATGGGAGGATAAAAGATGTGTGACAGGATTACGGGTGAAAGACGTGTAACAGAAGTGTGAAAGTGAGAGCGAATGTGAAATATACAGGAGAGAGTGATATTGGTCGGCGAGTTTTTCTGCTGCTCATCGCGACTTTTAATTGTTGGCTCCGTTAAATGTTTGTTTTCGTTGATGAAAATGTGCTGTTGTGAATGTGTTGTGTGTAATTTAGTTTAGATATTACATTATGTATTTTAAGGTTCATAATAAGGGAACGTAGTCACGAATTAGTGTTATACACTTGTTTGTGGCCACATTTAACCGAATTATGGCACTTAAAAAACTAACATATATACACATGATAGTTAGATACACAAGTTAGAAGTTAGATTAGAATATTAATTACATCCAAACACGCAAACAACCAGAAAAACAAACACATAAATTACATACATATTTTATTGATCAAAGGGAGATAACTTCGGGTCAGGGGACATAATAGACAACGAAACACTAACTTAACAGTGAAATAGGACTTTACACGCGGAAGCGAAGTAGGTGAAGCCTGTCGCACACACGTTGTGTAATGGTTGTTAAATAATATATGGGGGACATGAAGCAATTCATGTGTTGACCCTAAGAAAGTCAACTTTGTATGGGTAGTAAGTTAATTTACTATGTGAGGGCAGGTCTTATAAGACAACGGTCCGGTTCAGACATACCTCCAATGAATATAGTATAGCATGTGAGAAGAGGGCTCACGCCAACCAGACAAGTTTGTGGCGATTGCCAGTAGCCAAGCAAAATATTACTACATTGTGACAATAGTCAGTAGAAGTCTATTAGAGTGCCCAAAGCCAAATTATCTAGTCTTTGACAAAAATTAGAGACACTAATTTTTTAGAAACCTCTTGCGTCACAACCAATGAGTGAAAGTTGATGACGCAACACAGGAGGGGAGGGTGTGTGTCAAAGACTCGAACGCAACCCCTCCACCGGGGAGAGCAGTCAACCTCGAGGTGACCAGGAGGTGATACGGTGCCCGAGGGAAGGGCAGGGGAGATGATGAAATGAGAGATGGTTAACCATTCTCTCATGAGACACGCAGGCGTTGTTCAGAGAGTTAGCACTCTGATCACGACAGCATCACGCCTCGATGTAGCCACGGAGAAGTTGAGTGCCCACTCAACATACCACGGCTGCGATCAACGTACCATGTGAGGTAACACGCACCAAGGTCAAGGTCGATCCGCGTGGTGTGTGACCACGGGATGAGAGAACGGCAGACCGGGGACGGGACTTGTAGTGTGCACATCGTAGAATAGCGATAGGGGTTTTTTGTGTAACCAAATAGATAGAAAATTAGCATAGGCGTTAGCAATTAGTGATAGGTAATTCTGTGGCTTTGTGTGTGGGTTTAATAGCGACTGTAATATACTTGTAGTGAGCCAACGGCAATAAAATGTACCATTTATTTTCCTCGCACACGACTTGCAAGTTTTCTTGTATGGTGTGGGAGAAGTATCCGATGATGCCTGTCAGATGAGTTGTTGACAAACTCAATATAAAAGGCTAAATGCATCCTAGTAACATGAATACTTGTGTACAATTATTAACCAGCAGCTCAAGAAACAAGAAGGAAATGAAAAATAAGGTAAGAAATATATTCCTTCTACTTTCCTGTCAATTTACACATTATTTATTCCATGCCTCTGTAAATTATCTGTCTTTACTAATATTACACGTTGTACCCCTCTCGAGATTCTCCGTGGTGAAGTGGTCAAGCCGTCTGACTCGGGCTCCGAAGGTTGTGGATTCGATTCCGGGCCGCGTCCTTCATTTCATGAGTGCATTTTTTCGGAGACTCCCGAGGGTCGTCGCTGGAGGTATAGAGTTCGTGCTTTGTGCGACGCTTTCCACGGTGCGGAAAGATACTGAGCCATATGGGATAAACCCGGTGCAATGCAGTCGACCCTGTCGACTTTTAAGCTACTTCTTTTATTGCACCCACTCCCATACGAATCCGGATACGCCTTGTGTCGTCATCTGAATTGGCGGGGCATTCATTACTGTAAAACAAGTTTGTTAGCTAGAAATCACTAGTTTTTCACCAAAACATCAAAGAAATGTCGCCGATTTCGATGATTTAAGTTGCTTTTGGACCTATCAAAGACATATTCCTTGGGTGGGGGTAAATATAAGACGGCAGGAAAAGTTTCATAACGATGCAACAGACAGTTATCAAAATAATTGATCGTGAATAACGGCATTCATTTCTGGACACACTGTAGTGGTTAAGTGAGTCATGTCCCAGTCAGGTATGACTGAGCTACCGTATGACAGTAGACTGTACTACCTGCTTTCTGTTAGCACCAAATGTTGGGCGGCGCTTACCAAACCCGATAACCCACATTGTGCCAACGGCTTCGGGGGGAAGAGCGCAATTGGGAGGGTGTAAGCCTTATCCTGGTGCGAGGAAATGCAACCCAAAGACAAAATAGTCATGGCAGGGCAGAGCAGGCCCTAAGCCTTGGTTGGCAGCTGGTCTAGGATCGAAGCTCCGACAGGCGGACAGTTAGATCATTGCTTTGCTGATCCGGCAGATTCTGCAGCTTGTCAATTTCTAGATGTATAGGTGTTAACTTTCCTCTGGAGTGAACTAGGCAGGCCGAGAGAGTTATCATGCTGTATGGGCAACACATGGTTTCTTTATTTTAGCCCAGGCTTTGTGCTATGGAGAGGCAATAACTCCATCCCTGGTCTTAACCGGTCTCGGAATCAAAGCGAGAGACAACTGTTACGGGTTATAAGTCCTTGTCAGTTGGCGTAGACATTGGGCGCGACGGGTTGCCTCTGACGGTGGGAGACACCTACAGGTGTCACTGATCAGCTACCGACCGCCTCAAGCTGGGAAGCCCCCGGTCAATTGGGTGTTGATCCGCCACAGCTTGCCTGCTTCAATGGGTGCTTGGGGCTAGGAGAAACTCTGAATAGCAGGCTGTAAAACCAATGCACCAGGTACTAATACAAAGAATAATAGAAACCTCAAGCTACCGCTTGCAAACTGGAACGTAAGAACCATGTGTCCAGGATTTTCCACTGACTTGACAAATCAAAGATTCAAACATCATAACGCTGTACAAGAACAAGGGCGATCGGAGAGACTGTAACAACTATAGGGGTCTCTCACTTCTGTGTATTGTTGGGAAAGTATTTGACAGAATTGTTCTGCGCAGACTTCAAGTCCTGGGAGATCAAGTCTATCCCGAATCACAGTGCGGCTTCCGTCAGAACCGGTCTACCATTGATATGCTATTCTCATTGCGACAGATGCAAGAAAAATGCCGTGAACAGAATCAACCTCTGTTTATTGCCTTCATCGACCTCACAAAGGCATTCGATTTTGTCAAACAGGCAAGTTTCGTGCAGAGTGGCTTGCTTCGCTTCGGAGGTCACGGGTAGCAAGCATCACCTGGATCTTTTCTCCTGGGCATGACGGTGTGCTGGGGAATGAACAGGCGGACAGATTGGCTGGCTCGGCAGAACTTGGTGGAGTATTGATGCATGACAAGGCAGATGTGGTTGCGGCCTTGTGGGAGCACGTGTACACCTCGGAGGAGCAAATGGATCACCATAGTCTGGTTAGAATGAGGCGGCGAGGAGTGACGAGGGAATCTGGCCGACGCTCGACACTCAGAGGAAAGGCGAGACGGACATATAATCAGATTGCTACTGAAACTATTAGTGTTGGAACTCTTCGCTGGTTGTTGAGGATGGGGACGGAGCGCTTATGTGAATGCCCCGAATGCTGTGATGTCGGTTCCTAGATCAATCAATCAATCAATCAATCGATTTGGTCAGTCGTGAGGGTCTGTTCAAAGCGCAAAAGAATATTAGCTGCCCACCAACTCTTCTGTCCATTGTGGAATCGTTCCACACAGGCATGAAGGATATAATCAAGATTGATGGCTCAACTTCAGAAGAGTTTGAAATCAAGAGTGGAGTTAAGCAAGGTTGTGTGCTAACCCTCTTTGGGATATGCTTTTCACTTCTACTGAAATATGCCTTTCGTGTTCAGGATGACGGTATGTACATTCACTCACGCTCAGATGGCGGCCTTTACAATGCTCAGAGATTGAAGGTCAAGACCAAAATTAGGAGGGTACTAATCAGAGAGTTGCTTTTTGCGGATGATGCTGCGATTACGACCCACTCTGAGGAAGAATTACAATATCTACTATCTGCATTCCCCAATGCTTGTTCTGAATTTGGTTTAACAATTAACAAAAGAAGACACATACTATTTCACAAGGTGCACATGGGGTACCATCAATCTTTATTGACGACGCCGAACTGGAGATAGTAGACCATTTTACATATTTAGGATCAGAGGTAAATAGCAAATTATCCCTCAATCAGGAAATCAACATCAGGATTGGCAATGGCAGCAACAACAATGAACATGTTAGCAAAAAGAGTCTGGGAGAACAGGAAGCTTACTGCCAAAACAAAAGTCCTCGTCTATCAAGCCTGTGTCCTTAGTACTCTTCTTTATGGCAGTGAAACCTGGACAACTTACTCACACCAAGAGAAACGTTTAAACAGCTTTCATATGCGGTGTCTGCGAAGAATACTTGGTATTAAGTGGCAAGACAAAATCACAAATACTGAAGTATTGGAAAGATCAGGTTGTGTGACGGTGTATTCCATGCTCAGTCTTCGTAGACTTAGATGGATAGGACATGTTAGGAGGATGGATGATGGTAGAATACCAAAGGACATCTTTTTTGGTGAATTACAGACGGGTAGGAGATCTCAGGGTCGGCCTCTACTACGATACAAAGATGTGTGTAAGCGAGACATGATTGATACAGGCATAGATAATGCACATTGGGAGCAAGTCGCCGCTGAACGTGTTGCATGGAGGGCAACTATCAGAAATGGAATAAAGACAAAGGAGAAAATGATTGCAGATAAAGCACACACAGAGCGTGAGAGACGTAAGATGGTGCACAATGGTGGAAATGACCATGTTTTCACATGCATCTACTGTGGGCAAACATTTGCAGCAAGAATTGGCCTTACCAGCCACACTCGCCACCGCCATGGGTCGTAGTTATTAAGCCTTTTTGAAGCACAATGTAACAAACTATTGTCTGTCAAGACGGAAAGGTGCCAATGAATGAATGCCAATGAATAGTGGTTAGCGATCCTAGGTTGAAAGATTGTGAGAAAGCAGGGTCCAGGGACTGGAGGGGTCGGGAGGACTGATTACACCTGTCGCTACACACAGAACATACCCCACGAAATACTGTGTATTAACAGCTCCGCTCATCCCATGGACATTACGACACAGTACCGGCCCTCTCTGCCTGGCACTACGGCAGTTCAATATTCTACTCGTACACGTTTCAGTCCCATACGCTATATTTTTCTTCTGAATCTTCTGATCCCCGCTCTGTCGTTTCTGTGCCTCGTCCTCTCACCATTCCCTCGTTTTCCTTTCTCCACTCTCTATTCGCTGGCTGTTGAAGATGACACCGAGCACAAAGCACGCAACCCGTAACTTCGGTTATGATTCTCATGAATTGTTTCCGTATAGGTACTGATTATACTGCAGGAAATTCACAGTCACCCTAGTAGAGCCTACGTGCCAGGAAAGAGGAACAGAACGTCCAGAAGACGTCCGTGCATCCGGTTTTTTCCCCTACACACCAGGCGTCCCACTTTAAGTAATCCGTGGCGTCCAGTTCCATAGCACGTGGGTTTACCTTGAACTTGGAGGTTTGTTATTTGAGTTTTTCTCCCCAGCTGTGAGTTGGTTCATAGTTCTCATTGTATGAATATATACTTAACTCGAACACTCATAGACAGGGGTCAACTCCAATGTAGGGCAATGAAGAGTGTGGTAGTCGTCACTGACTCTATGGTAGTGATACATGTTGGGAGTGGCAATTTGTTACATATAACCTACCGCGTTCACAGAGTTGCGTCCCCGCCATTGAAACACTGCATTGATGCCAGCTTCTTTGTATAGGCCGGTCCAGGGGTAGATCCCCGAACCTGTCTTTCTTGCAAATTCTGCGAGAGTAATGAAACATTATTATATATTAGAAAATTAATGTCAATGGAAAGAATATTACAACCTCAATCTTGAATGTTACAGAAAATTAACTGGGATATCCTTGATCACGAATAAACGACAATACTGGCATTCTATATGATGTTAACATTGCTGAAAAGTGGCTAATGAATAGAATGAAGTCTTCTTAATTAAAATACTGTGGTCTCATTATACTTCATTGTGGTTTAGACAGAGCAACAACGGATAGCATTGTTCCTGGAAGACAAGGCAGGAGGGACGACCACACGATGTTGGGTGGCGAACACTAAAGACACACTGGGCATTACCAGGCATGCGTCAGAGACAGTGTCCAAGGTAGGAATGTGTTGTCTAGGGATAGGACGACGTCAGAGACAGTGTCAAAGGAAGGACAGTGTTGTCCAGGGCTAGGATGACGTCAAAGACAGTGTCCTATGAATTACAGTGTGTCCAGGGCTAGGATGACGTCAGAGACAGTCTCCAAGGTAGGAATGTGTTGTCTAGGGATAGGACGACGTCAGAGACAGTGTCAAAGGAAGGACAGTGTTGTCCAGGGCTAGGATGACGTCAAAGACAGTGTCCTATGAATTACAGTGTGTCCAGGGCTAGGATGACGTCAGAGACAGTCTTCAAGGAAGGACAGTGTTGTCGAGGGCTAGGATGACGTCAGAGACAGTCTCCAAGGTAGGAATGTGTTGTCTAGGGATAGGACGACGTCAGAGACAGTGTCAAAGGAAGGACAGTGTTGTCCAGGGCTAGGATGACGTCAAAGACAGTGTCCTATGAATTACAGTGTGTCCAGGGCTAGGATGACGTCAGAGACAGTGTTCAAGGAAGGACAGTGCTGTCCAGGGCTAGGATGACGTCAGAGACAGTGTTCAAGGAAGGACAGTGTGTCCAGGGCTAAGATGACGTCAGAGACAGTGTTCAAGGAAGGACAGTGTGTCCAGGGCTAAGATGACGTCAGAGACAGTCTTCAAGGAAGGACAGTGTTGTCCAGGGCTAAGATGACGTCAGAGACAGTCTTCAAGGAAGGACAGTGTTGTCCAGGGCTAAGATGACGTCAGAGACAGTCTTCAAGGAAGGACAGTGTTGTCCAGGGCTAAGATGACGTCAGAGACAGTCTCCAAGGAAGGACAGTGTTGTCCAGGGCTAGGATGACGTCAGAGACAGTGTCCAAGGAAGGACAGTGTTGTCCAGGGCTAAGATGACGTCAGAGACAGTGTCCAAGGAAGGACAGTGTGGTCCAGGGCTAGGATGACGTCAGAGACAGTGTCCAAGGAAGGACAGTGTTGTCCAGGGCTAAGGATGACGTCAGAGACAGTGTCCAAGGAAGGACAGTGTTGTCCAGGGCTAGGATGATAGCGGCGGTCTGGAAGAGCCTGCTACCAGGTGATGGTATTGTTCTGGTACATATACAAACATTCGAATATTTTTATTATCATCTGGTTGTCTTGACAGACGATAGTTTGTTACATTGTGCTTCAAAAAGGCTAGTAGGTGTACAGTGGGGCTTTGGGGCCAAAAAGGGGATGGGAGTGGTGGGGTACTGAAATGGGGCTTTGGGGGCTAAAAAGGGGAGGGGAGCGGTGGGGTACCAAAACAACACCCTAGGGAACCCAACCCCCGGGGCCCGGGGAGAGCACACGGGTCTCCTACAGGCGACCGGGCCGCCGATTTAAAGTGTATCATCTTCGAGCATACCACGATGCGCACATCAAAGAACAACTGTAGATAGCTACGGCTACGTTCCACGGAGCCCTGCAATCGTAGATGTATGAGGGAGTACTGCAAGGTACATGCAGTGCTAATACGGAAGGGTTCAAACACTAAACAATATCAGAAGTGTGGGAAGGGAGTCACCAACCTCCTAGAAGTATGTAAAGAATGTGGATATGATAAGGACTGTCACCGAATGTGGTTCGAAGCGAATGTAAAGGACTATAATGCAGAGATTCGGCGAATTGCTAGGATTAGAGTGGAATGAATTTCAATTAGAGAGAGGTGAAGTCGTCGACGTACTTACACACCCGATAGTTTCAAACTGACGGATCTGTGTATTTAGCTATGCCTACGCTTAATCAGCTGAAGCAGCAAGCACGCTAGTATGGGTTGCCATACAGTGAGAGGAGGAAGGCAGTTCTTGAGGGGGAAATATCCAGAGCGCGCGAGATGGCTAGGGCTTAACTGCTCGAGAAAAACCCCCATCTACATGGGGCGTGACTCGAAGCAGGGATTACCGCAGCTCTGAGATTTATACACGGCACTGCTGAGGACCGAGCCGCGATCAATGCCGAGTGCCGACGCAACGTGCGCAGCGCACCGAGCGTCGCGCCGTCCTCGAAGCCAACTTCCTTGCCGAGCTCGAGCGCCGCCTCAAAGAGAAGGACGCAGAGAGGGAGGAGTCTTTCTATCTCAATGCACCAAAATACAAACTCGCCAGGGAGGTTGATGGAATCATGAGAAAATACGAAGCTGTTGTCCCCCAGGGCACTGAGTACGACAACCCAGATCTTTTTATCGAAGCGATGAGACCCGCCACAAAGATGTTGGTGAAGGAAGCGCTAGAGGAGTACGGTAGTGTTAAAATACAGCTATATCTCCACTTAAAATACACTCGCACCACCCCAGAAGATGGAACAATAACAGCAACCGCAATCCATGGAAGCAGATACCATGAAGTACTGCACGAGGGGGATATTGATGAGGGGTTGAACCTCGCCAGAGCCAAGATATTCGCTGACAGTGAATGTTTCACCGAACAGGGCTCGGATTGGAGCTATGATGAGTGTGTGCAGCTCGATCTCTACATAGTAAAATACCAACCATTCGGAGGCTCTAGCTACTTCGCGACCCCCAGCTTCATCCCACCACGTAGTGTTGTGAATGCGAAGAATGAGGACAACCGCTGCTTTGAATGGGCCATACTCTCAGCCCTCTACCCAGTAGCGCACGGAGAGCAATATGATAGGCTCAACAATTATAGAACCCACCTGGGTGAGCTAAACTTTGAAGGAATCGATTTCACGGTACAACTGACCAGCATTGATAGGTTTGAAAACCTGAGTCCCACCATAGCTGTCAGGGTCTTTGGGTGGGACAATGGACCAGCGATACTCCTTACCACTACTCTCAAGCGCAACCAAATCAGCCTCTTGCTCCTGATCAAGGATGAGAATAGGCACTATGTCTGGGTCAAGGATGTGGGACGGCTTCTATACGGAAACAGCAAACACAAGGGTAAAAAGTATCCATGTCTCAACTGTCTCCACGTACACGTCTCTCAGGAAACCTTGGATCAGTACACACCACTCTGCCAAGGCATCAACACAGCCAGTCAGGTGAATGTCATGCCAGATGGAAGGGGGGGGGGGGTGGGAGAACAAGATGAAATTCGTATCCCTCCAGAAACAGATTAGGGCACCATACATCATATACGCAGACTTTGAGACATTGAACGTTCCAGTACATGGCGCGGCAATGGATCCAAACCAAAGCAACACACGTCAACTTGCCAAGCAGCCTCCCTGCGGCTTCGGCTACACCATTTTACGTTCTGGCGGCCTCATTACAAACCGAGTCATATATCGGGGGAAAGACGCCGCCGATGAATTCCTCCGACGCTTGGGGCGAGAGCAGGTCACCATCCGCAATAAGTTACAGAGGCCGGCACTGATGGTGCTAGGGCAACAAGACCGTGAAGACTTTGCCTCCGCCACAACCTGTCATATCTGTGAAGAGCCGCTGGAGGGGGACAAGGTGAGAGACCACTGCCATATTACAGGCAAATACCGGGGTGCAGCCCACAATGTCTGTAATCTAGCATGGCGCATCAACAGAGACAAGCTGAGGATACCTGTAGTCTTCCACAATCTAAGAGAATACGACTCCCACATCATCATGCAAGCGGCTGGCAGATTAGACAGGGGAAAAAGGTCCGTCTACAAGAAGAAGAAAGATGGTAAATGGCAAACCAAACAAGTAGACAACACAACAATCACCTGCATACCAAACACCATAGCGAAGTACGCCTCATTACAATCGGACAGCTGCAATTCATTGACAGCCTACAGTTCATAAACAGCTCTCTAGACACCCTGGTGGGGAATCTCAGTGAGCTGACGCACTGTGGCAAATCAATGGTTCTGACACGTAGAGGCAGCGACATAATCTCAAGATGTGAGACGTGCAATACAGAGAAGCACATCCCCTGGACTGTCTTAATGAACAAGTTCAGGGCCACGATAAGCAAGTGCCAATCACATCTCCTTCTCCGCAAGGGTGTATACCCCTACGAATACATGGACAGCTCCGAGCGCTTTGCAGAGGACACCCTACCACCCAAAGAGGCCTTCTACAGCAAGCTCACTCGAGAAGGAATCAGTGAAACTGACTACACCCACGCCCAGAAAGTGTGGCAGGAGCTCGACTGCAAAACGCTCGGAGGCTACCACGATCTATACCTGAAAACAGACACTCTCTTACTGACTGATGTCTTCTATATATTCCGAGACAACTGCATGCAGGAGTATCGGCTCGACCCCGCCCATTACATCAGTCTGCAAGCCTAGCATAGGACGCACTCCTAAAAATGACGAAGGTGCAACTCGAGCTCCTAACCGACTTGGACATGCACCTGCTCTTTGAGAAGGGTCTCCGAAGGGGTGTGGCCATGATCTCAAAGCGGTATGCCAAAGCCAACAACCCCAAGACTTCAGACTATAACCCCAAGGCCCCAAATTCATGGATTATGTACCTAGATGAAAATAATATGTATGGGTGGGCCATAATGGAATACCTCCCCACCGGTAGGTTCCAATGTGCCATCCAACTCTCGAGGAGGTACTGAACACCCCCGACAACGCCCCAGAGGAATGGCTTGTTGAGGTTGATATGAAGTACCCAGCACAACTACATGAAGCCCACAGCCACTATCCGCTAGCCCGAGAAACAATAGCCATCCCAGAGGTCTGGTTGAGCGGCTATCAGCGCGAGCTCCAGAACAAACTGGGGGGTAAGTTCACGGAGCAAACAAAACTGGTACCCCATATCCACAACAAGGAGCGATAAGTCGTCCACTACCGCAATCTCAAACTCTATCACACCCTCGGTTTAGAGGTCACCCAGATCCACCGAGCCATCAAGTTCAGTCAGTACCAATGGATGAATCCCTACATCGAGATGAACACCTCTCTACGAACCCAAGCCAAGTCGGAATTTGAGAAGGACTTCTTCAAACTGACGAACAACGCCGTCTTCGGGAAGAGTATGAAGAATTTTCGCAAACGCATCAGAGTTAACCTTGTCAGAGGTATGGAGACTGACCGGCTCAGAAAATTAATCGCCAGCCCAACTTCGAATCGTGTAGAATCTTCAACGGTGGACTGGTTTCAGTGCACAGCATCAGGACCAGGGTCAAGCTGAATAAACCAGTCTATTGTGGGCAGGCCATTCTGGACCTATCCAAGTACCTCATGTACGACTTCTGGTACAAGAAGCTTAAATCACAATATGGTAATAGACTCGAGCTCTGCTACACTGATACTGACTCTCTTCTGCTTCAGGTGGAGACTGAGGATGTGTACGCAGACATGAAGGCCCACCCCGACTGGTACGATTTCTCAGATTATCCACGCGACCACCCTAACCTTTCGGCTGCGAATTAAAAGGTGGTCGGCAAATTCAAAGACGAATGCAACGGACGCCCGATAGCTGAGTTCTTTGGTCTCAGGCCGAAGATGTACTCAATCCTAGAAGTCACCAACATCAAGAAAGCCAAAGGGGTGGCTCGAGCGGTTGTGAAAAAGGACCTCAGACACGAACACTACAAGGACAGCTTGTTCGGCTGGCATGAATACAAGCACACACAGGTTGCCATACTAAGCAAGGGTCACCAGACATGAGTTTATGATATGAAAGAAAAACATCTCTGAGCCCTATGGACATGAAAATGTGGATTTATGCTGATGGTGTCAACACTAGAGCCTACGGGTACTTAGATTCCTGCTAAGGGGTAGCTGTGTGTCTGGAGAGATAACAAGCAGCTCCTCACACACAAATCCACGAGCTGGCCCATCTACGAGATAGTTAGAGGGGTCCATAGAGTGGAGAACCGAGGGATGCGCATGCATAACGGGCAGATGACCAGCTACCAACAAGGCAAGCTGGGCCTCAGCTCTTACCGTTTAGCGAAGCCCCGAGCTGGCTGATCCTCCAGGTAGTACAGCGCAGGCTGCCCATCCTGGCAGACAGTTTTACGAATCTCGTTTACTTTTAATGACCACGAAAGATCAGTCGCCCGGCGAATGGGATACAGAAGTGTCCTTAATGGCATCAACC
Organism: Cepaea nemoralis; assembly: GCA_014155875.1. NCBI lineage: Eukaryota > Metazoa > Mollusca > Gastropoda > Stylommatophora > Helicidae > Cepaea > Cepaea nemoralis. Next base: position 24,661 of record JACEFZ010009407.1, read on the forward strand.
GGCTTCCGACACGTCAAACGAGTCACCTCACCGTTAAGCGCCGCAACCACCCGAGGAAGAGCCTGAACCCATTCAGCGGAACGTTCAGAGGACCCTCGAGCTGCCAGTAGTAACTCTTGGGCGTACTGGGCACCGAACAGTCTCTCTGCCAGAGTGCGATTGAACCTCTCAACGATCGCCTGCTGCCGGTGATTCCCATCTTCTCCACGTCGTCTTATGCTTCGCTGCCAGCTGGCTCACAGCACCCATAAACTCACGCCCCGGGTCAATCTGCAGAAGCTGTGGCCATTTGAGTGGACCGCGTTTTTAAATTCGCTCTAGGGCCAAAGCAACCCCTTCACTGCTCTTGTCAGTCAAAGCCTCTGCTTCCCTAAACAGTGAGGCAACATCCGCAACCGTCAAGGCATACTTAAATGTCTTTAGACCAACCCGGTCATGTGGTAGGTAGAGCAAGTCAGCCTGATGGACTGCATTCGGTCTAACTTTATTAATAGATGGCCGAGGAATATAACGAGGAGCGGGCAGATAGATCTGAAAAATAGCTTGCTTCTGGAGCCAGTCTCGGGCAACATCCTCCGAAACATTAGCTACAGCAGCGAGCTTCTTAATGGCCGCCAAGCCTTTCCAATAGCCCTGAGGGCTGTTGTAGATATCCTCCAGACCTTTCATTTGTTACTGGGTAGCAGCGGTCAATCTCTAAAGCAACTTATAAGCAACAATACCCGTCGCTGCCAGCCTAAGAACGATGAAAGTGATCTCGCGGCCTTTCTGCGGCTCAGATGGCACATAGACATCCGACAGGCGAGGTTCAGGCTCGAGGGGCTCGACACGTTTGCCAGAGATAGAGGCTGTATTCCCGCATGGCCTGGTCGACATCCTGGAAAGAGTGAACAGCGTGGCCTTCGCGCTGTAGCTCATCGTTGAGCCAGTCTAGCCACGCGGTTCTCTTTCTTGTCCACTCAGCCTGGGCTGCCTGTAGCCGCTCGATGAGCCTCAACGTGCCGCCTCATTTCTTCATGGGCGTCTGCATGCCCTAGCTTTGAAAAGAGGTAGTTGCCCCCGTAAACGCGAGGGCATTGACAACAGCGCCCCCTATCATCATTGCGACAGAGGCCATAGCTAGCGGGGCTGATACTGTAAGGGCTTATGCAATATATCAGCGGGGATCAAGCCCTCTTTGATAAAAAAATCTCGGAGTGCTAATGCAATGGACGTATGAAGACACAGTGACAGTGTAAGAAATCAAGGCTGTGCTTCGACGATCAAAAAACAGTGCTCCAGGTCCTGATGGCATAAGATACGACGACATAAATAGGTGTACCGACAATGAGCTAGAGAAACTAGCAGACATGTACAACAACAGTATAGGGAGTGCTAGCATCAAGGAGGAATGGTTACACAGCTATCTGATTCCCTTGCCGAAGCCTGACAAAGACCACAAGAAAATTCAGGGATATCGAATTATAACCATGCAGAATACAATAGGCAAGCTGCTGGAGAAGGTAATTGCCAGGAAAATATCAAGCCAACTAGAGAGGCAAGGTGTTTTCCCACCTACCCTGGGTGGGTACCGTCCAAAAAGAGAAACCTGGACCAATGCAGCAGTCTTTGCCCACGATGTCTATGAAGGTTTCCACTCAGGCACTGAAACCGTTGCTGCAGCGATTGATCTTGAGGACGCATACAACAGAGTACCACTGGATTTTTTAATGTTTCAGCTTCTTGAACTAAACGTAAGTCCATTCCTCCTTAGTTGGATCGCTGCAGCTCTCTTCCAACGGAAAGTAGTTTTTAGATGTGGCAGTTGGACTTCGGAACCAACAACAATATATCCTGGCCTACCACAGGGATCACCATTATCTCCGGTACTGTTCAACGCCTACACAGTGAGAATCACCAGTGAGCAGATCACTGGACCTGGCAGGACATTGTCATATGCCGATGATGTTTTAGTGTATCGTCAGGGTAAGGATAGAGAGGAGGTTGCTGTGGAACTACAAACCGAACTCAATCGCATAAGTACTTGGTGTGATGAAGCTGGGGCAATGGTCAACCCAACAAAGGCAACAGTGACTTGGTTCTCGTTGAATAATCATATTGTCAACAATCCAACACCAACTGTAATGCTGTGTTCAGAGACGGTGGAAAGAACGCAGGCAATGAATTACCTGGGGATACGGTTTGATCGAAGCCTTGCTTATAATGTGCACATAGACCAGGTGATAACAAAGGCCAAGCGGGGTTTGGCAGCGATGCGGGTGATGGCGGCAGCAAACTGTGAGCAGCGCCATCTATGTCTTCTGTACGAGGGGCTGGTCATGTCTGTTTTGGAGTATGCAATGGCAATCCTGACTGTCAGCCATAAGCAGATAGAAAGGATGGAAAGGATACAGAATGAAGCTATGCGCATTATTCTTGGATGTACAAGAGATACAGCATGCAGGGCGATGCGCTACCTTCTTGATTTTCCAACCATTGAAGAGAGAATGCAAGTTTGCAGGGCACGTGCCTACCTCAGAATTAACGCAAACACACAGCATCCACTGCATAGTGAAATTAGGAAGGTGAAGGGCAGCAGGTTAAAAAGAGGACGGTCGTGGATGGGTCAAGCCGAGGACATTCTTCAACAGGTGTGTTCACTTGAGGACTTAGAACCTGGCGAGGAGTGGGTGCAAGTGCCAACAGACTTCTGCACATCCTTTTCAGTTTGCATCCAACTAGATAGAAAATGCAGACAAGAAAATCCGGCTGCTGTTGAGGCTGAAGTACAAGCGTTGATTTTCGAGAATTCGCTAGACAGTGACGCGGTCATCTACACAGATGGGTCGGTCGTCCGACATGTGAGAAGCTCATGGGCCTTTACAGCTCGGGCCGGAGGGAGAATTGTGAAGGAGGACTCTGGTGCTTTCACTGAAACCACAAGTAGCCTGACCATGGAAGTCATGGCAGTAAGTAAAGCAATAACATGGCTCGAGACACAGACATTCACTAGGGCTTGTTTCCTTAGCGACTCAATGAACATGATCAAGAGGATAGAGGAGGGGTCGATCCGAAGAGAATGGTTGCTGCCTCTGAAGCGGTCTCGGCTGGCAAAGATTAGTTTCATCTTCGTGCCAGGGCATGCGGGAGTACAAGGAAATGAGCGGGCTGACAAGCTCGCAGGTGAGGCTACTGTTGAGGGCGGACGCGCCATGGACCAGGCTGACATTCTGAATGCTCTACGAGAAGTGAGACTTTTGCAAGAACCAAGTGATGACTGTGAATCTACAACAATGGCCAGACTGCGAGAGCAGCAAATTAAAAGAGGGGTGGCCAAACAAGAACACTACGCAGGAAGCCAAAGAAGATTGATAAACCAACACAGAACTGGCGTCGTTAGCCGCTACACGCTGCGGGATTTGCTGAGGAGGGGATCCGAGCACTTATGGACTGAATGGTCCGATGTGCAACGAGGATGATCTGTCGACTAACTAACCATCATCCCAATGTCATACATATCAGCGTCTAGCTTGGGTAAGGTTGCCCTTTGAAAATCACCTTGGTCAGTTTGCGGTGCCTACCGTAAGCGCGGCCACCACAGCGCCGTGGTAAACGGCGTTAACAATAGCTTTCCCGTCAACGCTTGCCATTATTCCATATAAAATGGATCTCTATTCTTTAATACGTTAGTATCCGGTCGCTTGGAGGGCGCAGTTGGGGCAGGTGCTTTAGTCCGCCGCATTTTCTGTCTAATTACACCGACGACAACGACAACACCAGCCACTCCGATAATCCAGGGAGTCCAGCCGCGGTAATCAACTGTCACCATTGGAAACAGCGGTGGTGGGGCCTGCTCATGCTCGGGGGCTAACTTTCGTTTCTTCTCACGAACAGCCTGCTACAGAGCTAGAGACAACCTCTCTGCTTCACGACTCTTTCGAGCAGCAGCTCCTCTCTTCCCAGCAGCAACTTTCCTGGGGTCCTTCGTCACTAGTTTCTCCGTCTCCTGTGGAGCAATTTCGGGGGTATCCGCCTCCATCTTGTTCTTGCTTAGGACAGATATGTCCAAATAGCAGTGCCTAAAAGTTTCTAGCGCGACAGTTGCAGGTGCTAAGCACATACCGAACTTATGGTAGAGTTCACATGTAACTGTGTTTAGCGCATGCCCTAGAAACGGGTCGGCCTCCAGGTCTGTCACCAAAGCTTGATTATCAGCAATGGGGAGGAACATACTTGCCACTTGTGCGTACGTCTGTAGCATAGCCGTGCCCAGGGTCTTTGTTATTGCCGCTCCAAGCCTCGCCTCGTGCCTCGCATATAGCTTCTCAATTTCTTGATCAGGCAAGGCCTCAACCTGTTCCACTGTAAGTTTGGAGTACTAACTTCCTATATACTGCCCGGCACGTCCCCCAGCCGCAAGTGCTGCCAGCCTTTCACGATGCAACGCATGTCTTGACTGTGGCATTGTGGCAGGTGGTGTTGCATGTCCGGACTGTGGCGTTGTTGTAGGTGTTGCATCCGGAGCAGACTCTGCTGGCTTTGACTCTTCACGTAACAGCTGGTCGAGTATGGTGTCACAATCCATCACAGCGTTTGCAAATACCCAACGTCTAACTCTAATATAGGAATGCACAGCCCATCCAAGCACACAACATGTGCATATAAGTTGTAATACCACTAAGGCTGTTACGGAGTAACAAAGCACAGCTTCATACATGCTTAAGTGGTGCTTAGCTGATGCTTAACATATGCTTAGCTGATGCTTAACATATGCTTAGCTGATGCTTAACATATGCTTAGTGTCTAACAAACCTCACCAGCTTTGAGCACTTTATAAGAAAATGGGAACTTGGTCCTTAGTATAAGCTTTGAGAACTCATTAGCTTCGAGTTGCTTTCGCATCCCATCACGTTCCTCCCTAGAGTGGATGATGTAGTTCTCATCCAGGCAGTCTTCAAAGCTATCCTTATCCTTGGAATGGAAGAACACCACCCATTGTGTCTGCGCCCTGAGGCCTTTCGCAACGGCGTTGTACTTCTGGGTTTGAACCCACAGACTTTGCTGGGCATGTCGCCCGCTAAAAGCTAGATAAGTCAACATAGTCCGCTTCTGCGCGATAGCGTCCTCTGCGCTGCAGTCATCAATGATGTATAACGTCGGCGTCCCCGGAAACATTTTATAGACGGCCTCTAGCCATTTGAGCAGCCGATCACCGGGGTCAAATATGAAGACCTCGGGATTTGACCACACCCACGGCCGGGCCCGGTATGTTTCATTGTATCGTACCGAAGGGCAAGCAATGACAATATGCACGAAAACTCCCCTGTACGGGCCCCTTTCCCGGAGGTCGAGAATGAATTCTGTTTTACCACACGATGTGTGGCCTGTGATGATGGCCGAGTGTGGCTTAACTGGGAACTCCATTAATAAACAGCACTAACGAATCTCCGGGTGTCGATGTTCAGCTGTCCGTCCATAACCAAATAAACGTAGCAGTACAGTGGTCCGCAGGTTCGGCCTCCTTCGTGATCTGGAGAGTGATGCCCTCAGAGCCGTTCTCCACACGCCGGCCGCTGCCGTGAAGATGGTAATCGTCGGAGGTCCGGAAGTCCAGCCACAAGCAGAATTTTGTCGTCAAGTACTCGCCTAGACTGACATCGAACAATCCTAGCCCTTTGGCGACTGCGCTTGTCTCAGGGTGCCTTTTGAGGCCACCGGCGAAGAATTTCCCCGCTTCGTCCCAAAGCTGGTGTGGTGCTAAGCCGTGCGCAAATAGCTGATTGGCTTGTCCTTCTACGATGACTTCAACTTTGGTGATCTGCGGGTTATAAAACAACTCTGTTTGGGGTGTACAATGTTTGTGGTGGGTGGGATCCTCCCATAATAGGAGAATGTCTTTCAAAGACTTACAGGGCGTGTTCAGATTGATGTTCCATATCGAGTCCTCCTTTTTCTGAGGGATCCGTCTATGTCGTAGGACCCGCTCGCATAACACCACCATACGGCTCCTATACATGCTACGAATTAGCCGGGTCAACGTGGGTTCAGTGACTACTTCGTACTCGAGACAGATGTTTTCTAGAGAATATGAGGAGTTCCCGGCATCTTTACCAGTTGCGCAGATCACGCGGGAAGCGTCGTTAAAGGTCAAGTCAATCTCCTGCCTATCACTAAGAGCAGATTGGTAGAAGGGCGCATGCGTTTCAAGCAGCTCAAAGTCTAGTGGTATGTAGTTCCTGTTTTTGAAGGCCTTCGCGATGGATACGTCTTTCGCATTGTCGGAGGGCAGAACAATAGCATTCGCTGCGTCAACACGCGCCTTGGTTACATTCATGCCGGTGCTTGTATCGATGCCTTGATACACAGCGCTCGCCCGCTCCGATCGGCTCTTCCAAAGATCCATGTAGACGGTGTAGACGTCACTATCCACAAGAGAGGAGACTTCATTGCCCGAGAGCCTGACGGTCAGCTTTTGAACCAGCGCTCGGCCGAGGTTCTGGACCACCAACCGGTTGACATCAGGGGAGCTGAGGTCGACATTGAATGCCAGCCGCACTGACCCTGACACGATAACATCGTGTGCACCGAGATTGGGAAAACAAACTAGTAACTGCTGCTTCGGACCGATCGTAGAAGGATTGTTGGTCACGATTATCGTTTGCCGCAATCCTTTCACACCGAGCGGCTCCCGGAGACGGCGGTAAGGGTAAGCTTACGACCATATGCACTTGAAGACATGGCTAGTTGTTTATTGTTGTTGCTTTGTAGCAATATCTAATATGGATAGAGTTGAGTTGACCGATTTTGGTGGCGAGAGGGGCCGCCTGAAACAGGCGAATGAGAGACAGGCTTCATCAACGACGATTTTGATGTTGATAATCCCCGCATTGTTAATGCCGAGTGGCCGTCACAGGAGGAGTCGTCACAGGGAGAGCCGGCACAGGGGAAGCCCAACTTACACATAGAACTAGAAAACCCCGCCATTAAGGACTATTTTGACAGGGTGGAGTCGTTGTGGGGTATCATACCTATAACTGGCATAGATTATACAAAAATTAGGTTGGGTCGCAGGAATGCGCTCTATGTTGGGCACGAAAGGATTACACAGTATGCCGTTAGCTTTGAATAGCCTCAGACCGCGTGTCAGAGAGACATTGGGGTTTGTGGGCAAAATACCACCCAAGGCTGTCAACATCCTTGTGCAGACTGATAGTGCTCTGGCTGAGGAAGAAGCTGCTCTAGGTGGAGCAGATATTCAGGATGTCCCACAAATAGCTTCAAATATGGCAATATCTTAGAACGGGCCATGTCGAGTCCAGAAGTGCAGCGAGTTGTAGAAATCTCACACGTAGACCAGTACCTGAGGGAGAAAGGCCTACCTCCAGTGAGAGAACTCCGGGGTCTCAATGCGTTTGACAAAGCGGTGACGATTATTAAAGGTAAGCTCGCAAACTATCTCGTTATTCTCGACCAGCAAGATAAAGAGATCGCCATACGGCGGCGGAAAATGTTGCTAGCTCCCAATGAGGAGAGTAGGGACTTTCAAGAGCAAAAGATTGCAGATATTGAAGAAGCTAAGAAGAGGCTTTTAATAGAAGTCTCTGAGTTACACGAAGACTTGCGCACCCAATTCAGCCGGATCCGTGTTCATCGGGTGGTCAATGAAGACACCACACTGGGTGAGAGGCTGCGGACTCTGTTCGAGAAGAAGGCATCACCATAGCGAGCATTCTCACAGCGATCGGCCTCTTAATTTCCACTATCACCTTAGCCCTTACTGGCGGCGGTGGGGATGGTGGTGGTGCACCCCTACCCCACCGCCTGGCCCGCCGCCTGGCCCTGGGGCTAAGTAATGGATTCGACAGAAGCTGAAAGACCTAGCGAGCCTTCTGGCCAGGCTAGCTGGTAAGGCTGCGGCTGCACTCCCGGGAATCATAGGTCGTATTATCTCCTGGCTCCTAAACTTCTTGAGTAAGGGTGTGGGATGGCTGGCTGGAAATCTCTGGGCATTAGTTATTGCACTCGGTGGCTTGCTGCTGCTGGCTATCAGAGAGCGACTATTTGCGAAGTAAATGAACTAACCAAGGGCCACTAGGCCGAATGCGACGCCTCCATCAATGAGTGCTATCTTTTCGTTCTGATGCAGCAGCCCGGCTGCCTTATCAGCTATGCTGGTGGTCGGTGCCGGCTGCGCTGGCTGAGCAATGCTGGGCAGTTCTACCGTCGGTGCCGGCTGCGCTGGCTGAGCAATTCTGGGCAGCTCTAACGTAGGGTCTGGTGCATTAATGGTCGAATTCAGGCCACGCTTTAGGCCTGGATCTGCGATGACGATCATGTTGTTATATTCAGCTATCAGCCCAATGCGGAGCAGCATGTCGCTGGGGGACATATACAACCCCGTTCCAAAGACATAATTAACTTTTGAGCTCGCGTTTTGTAGCACGTCCTGATACCTTTTGATGGCAGCCGCGAAATCGACGGGCGCAGAGATGGCATCTTCTACTAATACCAGGAATTGCTTCTGGGCATCAAACGCCGTTCCAGTTCCCAGAATTCGTGTTCTAGTCTGCGCCTGGTCCACTAAGATGGCCCACACGTAGGTTCTAATACTGTCATTTATTGGCTCAACCCCAGGGTGAGTGAAGCCTTGTGACTTGTTAAGAACGAATCCCCGCCAGGCGGAGTTAGCCTGAATATCATCTTGCGAGATGTACTCTATGTGTAGTACATCGTTCCTGGTCTTTTGTGTGAATGAATGCAGCTTTGGGTCATATAACCACCTTGGCCGTCATTCAGGACTTGATAACCACTATTTGTCCAGTAAATGTATACACTCCCCAACCCCTTATTCCTCCCGAGCCGTCTCCAGTTATCATTCTTGGAAATCCCAAATTCCGCACATATACGCTGATAGGCTCTTACATCGTAGGGATTTTCAAAGGCGGTCCAACCCTGGTCTTGTGGTAGAGCCACACGCATTTCTTTGAGGATTCGACGAATCTGGTAGTAGACATGGAATATGAAGACGGCTCGCGTTAGTGGGTCAGGGTCGGACAGATGCTCCTGCGCGGACACCCCATACCCCGCCGTGACACACCATACAGCGAAGATGAGTTGGATTTGCCAGAATTGCATCGGATAGCTGTACCAGGCTTGTACGATCTGGCCTGACTCCACGTATGGCAACCGGTATTTTTCAAACACGTTGGGGAACTGTGCCTGAAAGAATCCTTGGAGGTTGACCTGTATGTCCACCTTCGTGAGATCCTTTATTTGCGCAAACGATTATACCGCACCCTCCGGGTATTTGGCGTCCTTATTGAACTCGTAAGCAGTCATTATTATTAGCTGTGCTAATATGTATCTCACACTTAGCAACGTCCAACATGGGGAACCCATTCCCCTCAACCCGGTCCTAGACAATCGCGATGGTGACCTAGAGGTGGCTATCGTGGAATTGTTGTTCTACCCCGCGTGGGTTAATATTTCCGAGAAGCTTAAAAACAATTGGTTCAAACTTGGTGACGAAGTTGTTATTTTCCCCGACGGGTATTATGATGTCTGTGCTCTCAACAAGCAATTCTCTGAGCAACGGAAGCTCTCTCTTCTCTTAACCTCGCAACTGGCCTTGTAAGTTTCGGTGGTATAAAATCGGGGGTGATCATACCATGGGGAGGGCTAGGTGGGGTTCTTGGGTTCGCTTAGACGATAGAAGTAAGCTGTTCAATGAGGTGTTTACATTCTATGCGTCGAAGTGTCCTAACCGTATCATATATAAGGAGTTGTACATTCATCTCGAGGGTCTATCATCATATGAAAACCGTCATAATTCGCTTCCCACCACACTCCTCCGGGCTTACTCGTTAAAAAAGATAAATGTAATCAAGGGAGACATGAGATTTTCTCTGTGCCTCGTTATAAAAAACTAGAAACTGGAACCCTCAGCAATATTAGACTTACAGTTTGTGATGAAAAGGGTGACAACGTGCCACTGGCTTATCTAAGCTGTGTGCTCCATTTCAGACATGGCTGCTCCGCCGGGTATTTTGCGCTCTTGTTGAACTCGTAAGCGGTCATTATTAGCTGTGCAAATATGTATCTCACACTTAGCAACGTCAAAAATGGGGAACCCATCTCCCTCAACCCGGTCCTAGACAATCGTGATGGTGACCTGGAGGTGGCTATCGTGGAAGTGTTGTTCTATCTTGCGTGGGTTAATATATCCGAGGAGCTGCAAAACAATAGGTTCATATATGGTGGCGAAGATGTATTATCCCCGCCGGTATTATGATTCTGCACCCTCAACAAGCTATTCAGTGAGCCACGGAAGCTCTCTCTTTTCTCCCCT
>JACEFZ010009408.1:0-40821 GCA_014155875.1 Cepaea nemoralis
TCCTCTCTCTTTCTCCCTCCTCTCTCTCTCTCTCTCTCTCTCTCTCTCTCTCTCTCTCTCTCTCTCTCTCTCTCTCTCTCTCTCTCTCTCTCTCCTCTCTCTCTCTCTCTCTCTCTCTCTCTCCTCCCCCTCCTAAGTATCTCGGTTGAAGACCCTCATAAATTAAAGTGACTGACAAGACACTCAACTTCCGTGTCTTTTCGAGCAGACCAGGTTCGCTCCACGTTCTCAACTTCTCAACTATGTGGACTGTTTCAGAAAATGTAGAGCATACTCTCACTTATCCTGGTTTAGTGGATTGGACATCTAACCCTCTCGGATAAGGGCGAAACACTCGCAGGACCTGCACGTTGAAAGTCACGACAGTTGAACAACAACAAGAGGCTGAATAGGCTGCTGTAGAGGACAGTCTTTAAAATAGACAAGCTCCCAAAATAGAATAATTATAATTTGTCGTCGTCATGACGTCAAGTGTAAAGAGTACTGTTACTCGCATTAAAACGAATTGGGCGTATGGTGCCAGATTCGTATTTGTATAGACTAACTGTAGCACTTGGTTGGTGATACGGTCAATTATCACGACGGCCGCCTCTACTTCCCAATTCAATTTCTGGTACCCGTTTAGGTAGACCTCCAATACTAGGGCAGTTGCACAAATTCAACCCGCCAAGATGCTGATTCAACCCGCCAAGATGCTGATCTATCCCACGATCGCCGGGCCAACAGCCGAGCGTCTAGCCATCACGCTCCCACGGCTACCGTCAGCCAGTGTCACGTGTCAGGCAGATAAGAGTGAGCGGTCGAGTTTCGCCATCTAACGCCATCACCAGAATCGTGGATCTGGTCTGTGTTTGTATCTCGATTATGCCGTGTGGTCAAACCATTCGGTTGTTTATCTCCTCGCCTTCCCCTTGCTCTTTTACTATCAAGTTTATCAGTTGTCACTAAGCTTTCTGTTGGTCAGTATGGCCGAATGGATAAGAATGCGTGTTCTTAAACATCCGGTGTGCTGATGCCGAGGTAAAGTGTTCAACCCCTACACCGGACAGTTGGACTAAAATGTTGACCTATCGTCCTTGACTTGGGGATGTTAATTGCAAGTACCTGTGAAGTTGGAGTGTATTCGTATGGTGGTGAGGGGCACTGTTAATGGGTAAAGCTAATCCACATGCAAAAAGCCAGTCTACCACTACAGGATTAGTGTGTATTGACTACGCTTGAGTTCAAAGCGAGCGAGCGAAAAAAAACACTATGTTTTCCAAGTTTATTTCTTCTCATGTGTCCAACACAGCGTGATTGTCTACGTCTAATTTCCAGGGGCGTCACTAGAGGGGTGCGGAGGGTGCGGGCCGCACCGGGTGACACCATCAAGGGGTGACACCAAAATAAAAAAATTGCAAATTTGACAAAGCAGACATAGCAAAATAACAAAAATTTAACTTTGTCCGAGTTTGTCGAAGTTCTTTATTTATGTTTTACCTGAAGTATTGAAGTTATATTGTTCAATTTGTTTTCTTTCTTATGTCCTTATTAACTTTTTGACTTATTTTACAAACATTACTATATGCGATTATATATGGTACAGGAACACTCGGAAGAAGACCATGGTGAAAGTCTAGAGGGGTGACACCAAGAGTTTACCGCACTGGGTGACACCAACCCCAGTGACGCCACTGCTAATTTCTCAAGTAAAGTTACGGTTGTCATCTGTTTCTTCTCATCTCATCTCACCTCATCATTTTCCTCTTGTACCTTGCGGTGTCGAGTTGGAGTATAAACATCGTGAGAGTGCCCGATTATGGGCTTCATACATAGATATTCCCATGGACTCTGCTATTCCCTCCGTCCAACGTTTACGTGGTCGGCCTCTTCCTCTATTTCCATCTGTTTCTTGAACAACTTTATCGTTCATTTCTGTCAGCCCATGACATTCTTTGCATTTTCCTCAGAACCCGCATACATTTTCACAGCCTGGAGATATTTCTCAGCTTAATTGTTTATTGTCCAAATTCCACGCCCACAGAACATCAGTTCTACATATCACTTGGTCGTCACTAAGAAGAAGGAAATACCACAATGTAATATACAAGTAAAATGGAATATTCTTAAACAAGTAAATCGGTAAAATTATCTCCGAATAGTCATAACATCTGATGGGAGATGCCTTGAAGAGATTAGAACAAGAATCGCCATGGCGAAGGTAGCATTTTGCAAGATGATAAACATTTTTTTTTTTTGCATATCCTTTACAGGACATCGCTGTCAACAGCAGCATCTTTCAGCTGTCTGTTGATTTCTTGGCAAGATTACGCTCAGTAGTTTGCCATTGCTTTCTGAGCGGCCGGCTCACTTATCCCGCAAGTCACCAGTCGGGGTCGAACCGCTCCCAGTTCTCTCCCGCTACGAGACTCTGCGTGATAAACGGGATTACGGAGAAAGTGTTGTAACCCCTCAGCCAGAGAGACCGGCAAAAAACATGAAAAACATACTGACCAATAAAAAGATGACAATTGCAACGAAAAAAGAGTGTTGCGGTGCTACGTAGAACCTGTACTTTTGTATAGATGTGAAGCGTGGACAAGAGCAGACAAGCCGAAAAACATCTGATGTCTGTGGAAATGTGGTTTCTGAGGAAAATGCAAAGAATACCATGGACATACAGAAAAACCAATGAACAAGTCCTTCGCGAAATAAATGAAAATCGTAAGCTGATTAGAGACATTAGAGAAATAAATTGGAGAACTTGGCGACAACTGGCAAGGTCGAGGGTAAGAGACCAAGGGGAGGGCAGAGAAGTAAATACCTGGATGGCGTGGCTACGTGGCATGGTCGAGACAGGATCACAGAACTGATCCACAACTCTGGTGATCTAGTGAGATGGCGAAATATGACTGCCCACGCTTATCGGCATGGCACATGATAGATGGACATATCACTTTAGCATTACTTTTCTCATTGCAGTCGGCAGCTTTGTTTTCGTATGTTTTCCATCTTCCAAATGGTTACATTTGCCATGATTGTATTGTAATCTCTACAAGGCATCTGATTAATCTTATGCACTCATTCGCAAAATATCATTTGCTTTGAAATGTTATATATTTAGAGGTGTTCATGCAAATAGAAAGACTTTCATAGTGACTGCGATTACCGTGGGCATAACTGGCACTTCACATTCGATCAGTGCCAGTGACTTTGTTGTGTGATGTATTTCAGCCAAAATGTGATTCATCTATTCACTTCATAGAGATATACACCTGCAGTGTGCACCTGTCGAGATGCCGCGAAATATGCCAGGCAATAAACTGTGCAACCACATTTTTATGGCTTCTGTCTTTACATTCACTCAGGAAATACATTGTATTGAATTTAGATGTATGGGTCAGTTTTGTTTGTTTGTTTGTTATTTTACAGACAGACAGACAGACAGACAGACAGGCAGGCAGGCAGGCAGGCAAGCAGGCAGGCAGGCAGGCAGGCAGACAGACAGGCAGTCAGGCAGACAGGATGGCAGCCTGAGCAGTTTCAGATTTCGTAAACACTACTTCGACAGCTGCAAACCCCCGCCCCTCCCCATGCAGCATAGGCCTTTACCCAACCCAGGCCAAGTCCTATATGTTTTTAATCTCCTGCATCTGGTGAGTCCTTCCCATGCTAGATGGCTGTGTGGTATTTACAGGACGTCGCAATCAACTCCAACATTCATTAGGGCTGTTTGGATTTACTAGGCGATGTGCACGTTCAGTAGTTTGCCATTACTTTATGAACCACCGACGTTCATACCATCGAAATCAACGCATTGCGGTCTGCTTCCACATAGCCTGCTGTCAAGACTGTCATTTACTGCCAGTAAAGTACCTTGCGGTGTATGGCAGGGGGAGGTGGGGGGAGGGGGGGGGGGTTCCTTGAGCCTGAGGAATTAAGGCCGCCTGACTAGTGCAGTCGCCGCGAACTGTGCAGGTTAGGGTCTTCTTTTTGCTCCGACAGAAAAAAAATTCACACCTTACCCTGGATTCTGCGGAACCTTCAAACCAGGGGGAATTGCGAACCGCCCTCACTGCCTTAAGCCACAGCCCCGGTCCAATACCATTCATCTTACTATAATTGTCTGCTGTCTGTGTCGTTGGGTATCCCTCATTTCCCTGTACTTTGGGTGTTCCACAGAAAGACATTTCTAGGTTTCCTGTGATCGTGTTTTTTAACCGCGCGACCTATCCATCCATCCATCATGTGTCATGCTGATGAGCGTGGGCGGTCATGTTCTGCAATCTCACTCAATCACCAGAGTCGTGGATCAGCTCCGTGTTTCTGTCTCGACCATGCCACAAGGCCAAGCCATCCAGGTATTTACTTCTCGGTCTTCCCCTTGGTCTCTTCCCTTCGATCTTACCAGTTGTCACCAAGTTCTCCAATTCATTTCTTCTCATAACATGTCCAGAAAATTTTGACTGTCTACGTCTAATGTCTCTAATCAGGTTACGATTTTCATTTATTTCTTGAAGTACTTGTTCACTGGTTTTTCTGTCCGTCCATGGTATTCTTTGCATTTTCATCAGAAACCACATTTCCACAGCCATTCAGCTGTTTTTCAGCGTTACTGCTTATTGTCCACGCTTCACATCCATACAAAAGTACAGGTTCTATGTAGCACTGCAACACTCTTTTTCTCGTTTCAACTGATATCTTTTTATTGGTCTTTTTATTGGCGACCTATCCAGACCAGTCTTTTTTTCACCTCTTAACTGCCATGTGATAATTAATCGTCTTCAACGACTTCCCGTATTTGCCATGGGTTTATACACCGTAGTTTTCCTTATACAACCCCCCTTTAATTTAATATATAATACAACATGTCTGCTACCATATTATCAACTGTTAAGTCATAATCGTGACACACCCCTACTTCCCATTTTCCGGCATCCATTATTGTTAGATCCAAACCTACGTTTTGTTTGGCATTGAATCTCTTAATTCACTGCAATTTGTTTAAAACCTCTGAAGTCTGAGCGGGTTCCCCTGAGGGCGACGGACACTGGTAATAGGGAAAGCTATTCCACACGCTAAAATCAGTCCAGTGCTGCTGGAAGTAGTAAGTACAACGTGTATGAACTATGCTTAAGCTCAAAGTGAGTAAACGACAAAACAACACACGCCCATAAGGTACCTAACGTTAAAAAATATGTACCGGATTCTGTCTTCGAAGGTCAGCAAAGAGGAACGGAACTGACGACTTCATCTCCATATGCTAATGCCTAGAATAAACGGCTCAAAGGGTTTAAAGGCCAGAGAGTGGATTCCATTGCACTGGGTGTTATCCCATATGGCACTGTCTTTTTCCTTATAGCGGCCTGTCGGGAGTGTCGCACGGAACACGAAGTACGTAGTTCCAGCGACGACCCACAGTAGTCTCCGAGACTGTGTACCCGTGAACCTAAAGGTGTAGTCAGGAAACGAACCCACGACCTTAGGAGCACGAGGCCGAATAAGAGAAGACCTAGAATATGTGATGACCTAGAATATGTGATGACCTAGATTATGTGATGACCTATAATATGTGATGACCTATAATATGTGATGACCTATAATATGTGATGACCTATAATATGTGATGACCTATAATATGTGAAGACCTAAAATATATGAAGACCTAGAATATGTGATGACCTAGAATATATGAAGACCTAGAATATGTGATGATCTATAATATGTGATGACCAATAATATGTGATGACCTATAATATGTGAAGACCTAGAATATATGCAGACCTAGAATATGTGATGACCTATAATATGTGAAGACCTAGAATATATGAAGACCTAGAATATGTAATGACCTAGAATATATGAAGACCTAGAATATGTGATGACCTATAATATGTGATGACATATAATATGTGATGACCTAAAATATGTGATGACCTATAATATGTGATGACCTAGAATATATGAAGACCTAGAATATGTGATGACCTATAATATGTGATGACCTATACTATGTGATGACCTAGAATATATGAAGACCTATAATATGTGATGACCTAGAATATATGAAGACCTAGAATATGTGATGACCTATAATATGTGATGACCTAGATTATGTGAAGGCATAGAATATGTGATGACCTAGAATATATGAAGACCTAGAATATGTGATGACCTATAATATGTGATGACCTAGAATATATGAAGACCTAGAATATGTGATGGCCTAGAATATGTGATGGCCTAGAATATATGAAGACCTAGAATATATGAAGACCTAGAATATATGAAGACCTAGAATATGTGATGACCTAGAATATATGAAGACCTAGAATATGTGATGGCCTAGAATATGTGATGGCCTAGAATATATGAAGACCTAGAATATGTGATGGCCTAGAATATGTGATGGCCTAGAATATGTGATGACCTATAATATGTGATGGCCTAGAATATGTGATGGCCTAGAATATGTGATGACCTATAATATGTGATGGCCTAGAATATATGAAGACCTAGAATATGTGATGACCTAGAATATGTGATGGCCTAGAATATATGAAGATCTAGAATATGTGATGACCTATAATATGTGATGGCCTAGAATATATGAAGACCTAGAATATGTGATGACCTAGAATATGTGATGGCCTAGAATATATGAAGACCTATAATATGTGAAGACCTAGAATATATGAAGACCTAGAATATATGAAGACCTAGAATATGTGATGGCCTAGAATATATGAAGACCTAGAATATATGAAGACCTAGAATATATGAAGACCTAGAATATATGAAGACCTAGAATATGTGATGACCTAGAATATATGAAGACCTAGAATATGTGATGGCCTAGAATATGTGATGGCCTAGAATATGTGATGGCCTAGAATATATGAAGACCTATAATATGTGAAGACCTAGAATATATGAAGACCTAGAATATATGAAGACCTAGAATATGTGATGGCCTAGAATATATGAAGACCTAGAATATATGAAGACCTAGAATATGTGAAGACCTAGAATATATGAAGACCTAGAATATGTGATGACCTAGAATATATGAAGACCTAGAATATATGAAGACCTAGAATATATGAAGACCTAGAATATGTGATGGCCTAGAATATATGAAGACCTATAATATGTGGTGGCCTAGAATATGTGATGACCTAGAATATATGAAGACCTAGAATATGTGGTGGCCTAGAATATATGAAGACCTAGAATATGTGAATACCTAGAATATGTGATGACCTAGAATATATGAAGACCTAGAATATGTGGTGGCCTAGAATATATGAAGACCTAGAATATGTGATGGCCTAGAATATGTGATGGCCTAGAATATGTGATGGCCTAGAATATGCGATGACCTAGAATATGTGATGGTCTAGAATATATGCAGACCTAGAATATGTGATGACCTAGAATATATGATGGCCTAGAATATGTGATGGCCTAGAATATGTGATGACCTAGAATATGTGATGGCCTAGAATATGTGATGGCCTAGAATATGTGATGACCTAGAATATATGAAGATCTAGATTATGTGATGACCTAGAATATGTGATGGCCTAGAATATGTGATGACCTAGAATATGTGATGACCTAAAATATGTGATGGCCTAGAATATGTGATGGCCTAGAATATGTGATGGCCTAGAATATGTGATGACCTAGAATATGTGGTGACCTAGAATATGTGATGACCTAAAATATGTGATGGCCTAGAATATGTGATGACCTAGAATATGTGATGACCTAAAATATGTGATGGCCTAGAATATGTGATGACCTAGAATATGTGATGACCTAAAATATGTGATGACCTAGAATATGTGATGACCTAAAATATGTGATGACCTAGAATATGTGATGACCTAGAATATGTGATGACCTAGAATATGTGATGACCTAAAATATGTGATGGCCTAGAGTATGTGATGACCTAGAATATGTTATGACCTAAAATATGTGATGGCCTAGAATATGTGAAGATCTAGATGTTGTGATGACCTAGAATATGTGATGGCCTAGAATATATGAAGACCTAGAAAATATGAAGACCTAGAATATGTGATGGCCTAGAATATGTGATGAACTAGAATATGTGATGACCTAGAATATGTGATGACCTAGAATATGTGATGACCTAGAATATATGAAGACCTAGCATATGTGATGACTTAGAATATGTGATGACCTAGAATATATGATGGCCTAGAATATATGATGGCCTAGAATATGTGATGACCTAGAATATGTGATGGCCTAGAATATATGATGGCCTAGAATATATGATGGCCTAGAATATATGATGGCCTAGAATATGTATTGACCTAGAATATGTGATGGCCTAGAATATATGATGGCATAGAATATATGATGGCCTAGAATATATGATGGCCTAGAATATGTGATGACCTAGAATATGTGATGGCCTAGAATATATGATGGCCTAGAATATATGATGGCCTAGAATATGTGATGACCTAGAATATGTGATGGCCTAGAATATATGATGGCCTAGAATATATGATGGCCTAGAATATATTAAATCCTAGAATATGTGATGACCTAGAATATGTGATGGCCTAGAATATATGATGACCTAGAATATATGATGACCTAGAATATGTGATGGCCTAGAATATGTGATGACCTAGAATATGTGATGACCTAGAATATGTGATGACCTAGAATATGTGATGGCCTAGAATATGTGATGGCCTAGAATATGTGATGGCCTAGAATATATGAAGACCTAGAATATATGATGACCTAGAATATATGAAGGCCTAGAATATATGATGACCTAGAATATATGATGACCTAGTGTTACAGTATACACACAGGTTATAACAGTGATCGTACAGCACCACACAAGTCTTCGCGTTGTTAGAAAGATACTTTATTTGCTGAATCGTTCTATCTCAGCACACATGATGGAGACTCTCTTCTTGGTGTTGACATCTATCTTCTGACCCCTAAGTGACGTGTGTGCCTTCCTAGATACACTTCTTCATTCGTGCACACACGTTCACTATGGTTTTCCCCCTAGTCAAGGAATGCGCAGCATTCCTTAACTCTTTACTTCTAACCTAATTCCCTCACTGTTACAATGCCTCCCCTTCTTCAAAGAGAATTTTTCCTTGAAAAAATCTCAACCCCAACTTTTAATTAGTTAACTTTACATATCTATTCAACAATAACAACAATTCCATATATTTCCTAACTCAATTCTCCTATCTCCTCATAGCCAATTGCTAACCAGAGACAATAATATCGAAACTCTCTACAAAACTCGTTATAAAAGTTCTCTAGAAAACTTTCTACAAACTCTCCATAAAATTCCCCACAATACAAAAATCTCCATAAGCGAACCGCTTTTAACTTTAAAATGTCCACCTAAATTATGATTGACAAAACTGAAGATATTCCCCTTATCCTTTAATTCCCCCTTATTCACATTCTCACACTCTCAGTATTCTAGGATAGACAGAAAAAAATAGCTGGATTAGATTTGGGCAGGTGCGCACCTGAAAATAATAAAAGTAAGGGAAAAGTAAGAAAGTAAGAAGTAATCACCTTTCTCTTCCCATACATTCTCAAACTTTATCAAAAAATAAAGTTTCAAAATTTATCTTCAGTTTCCGTCAATAATAATTGTTATTATCAAAAAAACATGTTAATCCAAAACTGCTAGCCTTTGTATTATTCAGCTCATCAATTTCCCGTTTACCATTCCTTCAACAACAAAAAAACTTCCTAACTATTATTATACTGTTAAGTACAGTCTTCTTCTTCCAATATGCAGTTATTTAAATGCCAAAAATCAACCTGGCATTCCCCCCATATTCTCCCATTAAACGCTGTTCAACCCAGCTCCTATTATAAACCTTGTATATACATTGCTTACCCCACATGTAATACAACATACTCCTCCATTACTACATATAGAGTCACTTCACTAAACACTACTTTAATTCATCTTCTAACTGAACTTCAAAGTAATAATCATTTTAAACACACTTAGGGTAACTCAATCAAACCCAAAACATCGTAAAAATAACCATCTAAGTTAACTTATTTTTCACATTTCATAAAACACAATTGAAGTCCCAACAATTGAGCAAACCATTTCAATCCCCTCATCATATTTATCCCCACACATTAATCAATGTACACATACATTATAAATTTCAAGACCATATTCTGAGTACCCAACAATAATTTTCCATTTTAGAAAAACTCCATCAAGTACCTTCTTTGTAAACACAAAAATATCGTGTCCAACTTCTTCTTCTATCCGCCATCTGCAGAACCTTGTATCACTCTATTCATCTATCTCTTCTCCATTTCTTTAATAACCTCAAATTTTTTTCTATAATTGCAATATCTACATCAATGTCGCTATCCTCTCGAGGAGAGCTATCTTCTTTCATATCCGCTTCTTCATCAGTTTCTGACTTTTCATCCATCTCTTGTTCCCCATCTGTATATCCATTACTAGCAACCTCTAATCTCTTCCTTTCTAAATCCAATCTAATTTTCCTGTCTTGCCGTCTCAACAAATTTTCAAATAGTGGCATCTCTTCCTCACTCGAAGAATTCGCTCTAAGTTTCCTTTGCCTCTTAATTTCTTTTTCTTTCTGTCTATCCAACTTTCTTTTTACTGCCTGTCTTGTATTCATAAATGGAGGTTCAATATTTTCCCTGACTGACTCTTCACTAATATAATCGTCATACACGTTATTTTCCTCTGTTATGACTGTTTTTGGTACCGTTTCTTCTTGTTCAGCTGTAGTAGATGCTGTTGTTACTTGTTTTCCATTCTCTATAGGTATTGGATATACCGATTGTCTGACAATCTGTCCACCTGACAATATTTCTTCGGAACAATAATTATTATTATTATTCTCTGCATCCCTTTCTTCATTATCCCGCCTTAAGTGTTCTACATGTGAACGTGCAACATGCCCTGAAATTTGATTCTTAATAGTATACGACACTGGACCTTTTTTTTCTAATATATAGTATCCCGGGACCCAATGAGCATCAAACTTAGAGTTTTTTCTATGTTTTTTATAATATACCCTATCACCTACGTTAAACTCTTGTAAGTGTGCATTTTTATTTGCGTATTTCTTCTGTCTTTCTCTAGCCTTAATTACATTGTTTCTTAAACGTACATGTGCTTTATGCATCTCTTGCAACCTTGTTTCTTGAAAATCTTCCCCCAGATATTTTCTCCTAGGCTTTAATAAATTATCAATTGGCAATATTGGTTCTCTTCCATGTACTAAGTAAAATGGTGAGAAACCTGTTCCTTCATTTTCGTGTGTACGTATCGCCGCTAATGCTATCCCCAAATAAAGATCCCAATCCATATCGTGTTCTTCTACATTTTTCGCTAGAATATTGTATAGTGTTCTGTGTTGTCTCTCATTTTTAGCATTAGAAGTTGGTCTGTAATATGAAGTCCTAATGTGTTTTATATTCCAATCTTTTACCAATTTCTCAAACTTTTTATTTACAAACTCTTTCCCATTGTCTGTAAGTATTATTTGTGGACACCCAAACCTTGGTATAAATTCTTGTAAAAGCATATTTATAATTGAATCAGCACTCTTGTCTGGAATTGGATACACTTCTGGCCAAAGACTATATGAATCAACTATATGTAGTAGGTATACATTTCCCGATAATGTTTTTGGATGAGGACCTGAAATATCAAACTTACTTTCTGCATTGGAAATTGAGGAATATCGGTATCTTGTAAAGGACATTTAATTATCTTCATGTTTCTTAACCTACACTTTTCACATGCTTCAACATATTCATATACGCTTTTAAATAAATTCGGCCAATAATATTTACTGCTAATAGCCTTCACTAACTTATCTCGTCCAAAATGACCATTATTATCGTGGTATGCCTTTAAGACTTCCTGTTCTAAATGTTTCGGATATATTTTCTTACTCCTTCACCTTTTTCACTGATATAATATAATTGATTGTCTTCTTGTAACTCTACAAACTTTCTTTTAAAACTATTTTCCCCTGTTTCTTTCAATTTCTTTTTTATCTGTACTACTTTTGGATCTAATTCTTGTTCTGTTTTCATATCAAACTGTTCTAAATGTGGGTCTTCTGTTCTAGATTCCGACTCTTGCTCTGATGGTAAACTCTCAAAATCTTCCCTATTTATTAGTGGCAGAATCTAATATATTTACTTGCCAGTTTCGATCGTCTACCTCTGGTTCAACTTCATCTTCCGTGTTTCCTGATGACTGTGGGTACGGGATTCTAGACAAAAGATCGGCGCACGTATTATGTTTCCCTGACACATATTCAACCTTAGCATTGTACCCTTGTAAATTCAATGCCCACGTTTGTATTTTCCTATTTTGTATTGGTGCTTCTAATATCGACTTTAATGGCATGTGGTCAGTTCTAATAATGAAATTGGCGTTATGTAAATAATAATTTAATTTTTGCAGCGCGTAGTGTATAGCATATGCTTCTTTCTCAATAATCGGCCATTTGCGTTGAGTTCTGCTGAGTTTATGCGACAAGAAATAGATTGGTCTTTTCATTTTTAACCCCTGGTATTCCAGATTCTTCTCCTTCATATGGTTGAACCAAACATGCTCCTATTGCATTGTCTGAAGCATCTGTGTATAGTATTAGCTGTTTATTCAGGTCTGGATGTGTCAATAATGGTACCACCGTTAAGCTATCTTTTAAAAGTTCAAACGCTTTTTGACACTCATCATCCCACTTAAATCTAGCGTATTTTCCCGTTAAATTCGTAATAGGTATTGCTATCCTTGAAAAGGCTGGTACAAACCGCCTATAATACGCACACGTTCCTATAAAAGCCCTCACTTCCTTAACGTTAGTGGGAGGAGGTAACTCTTTAATAACTTTATCTTTTTCCATGTCTGGTTTAATACCTTCCCTATTTATTATATAGCCTAAATATTTTGTTTCTGTCTTTAAAAACTGGCACTTACTAAGCTTTAATTTAACGTCATGCCTTCTTAATCTGTCAAATACTTGTCTAACATGTTTTAAATGATTCTCATACATCTCCTTTCGTAAAAATCAATACGTCATCAATATATGCTAAGGCAAAACTTTGCATACCGTCTAGTACTTCATTTATTAAGAACATATAGTGAGACGGTGCATTTTTCAGACCGAATGGCATACGTAAAAATTCGTACGAACCCATATGAGTACAAAAGGCACTTTTATTTTGCGCATCCTTCGACATCGGTATACACCAAAATCCTGACCTAGCGTCTAGTGTTGTGAAATATGTAGAACCATTAAGCAGCCCCAAAATATCATCAATTACTGGCAGTGGGTACGCTACATTTTTAGTAATTTTATTTAAACGCCCTGTAGTCACAACAGAACCTGTTCGAACCATCAGACTTGGCCACAATTACCACCGGAGATGACCATTCTGATTTTGATCTTGTTATTATGCCTGCTTTCAACATATCTTCTATTGCCTTTTCTACGACTTCTCTATTTCTTAATGGAGTTCTGTATGGTTTTAAACTAATTGGTGGATGATCTCCCGTGTCTATTTCCATCGTAAACTGTTTGTGTCTTACCCAATTCTAAATCATTTATCGCAAACACATCTTGATTTTGTTTTATAAGTTGTTCTAAACACTTCCTTATTTTCTGGCGAAGTTTTTAATTGTGCTAACAATTCTTTTTCTCTTGTTACTTTGTCTAGTGAATGTATTTGTGCTGTATTTCTTCTAGATGGATGGATCAATTCATCCATTCTTACGTTCCCTTTTCTTCTGTATCCGCGTCTATTATTACTTCTTTCATTAGAGGTTTCTGAATAACTTATGCCTGCCATATTTACTCTATCTGTTGCCAATATGTCACTAACGTTATGTTCTAGCTTAGCTATTACACATCCTCTGTATAATTTAATTTCTCTACCTGTGTTATTAATAACCATTACTGGAAATGTTAAACTTTTATCTAATTCTATTATTCCATCCGAACTTCTAAACCTGGCTCATCAATTATTTCATTTTGCAATTCCGTGATTCTGACTATGTTTCCTGCTACACAATACGGGTTTCTCTTCAGTCTTGCTTGTATCAAATTAACTGACTGTGGTTTTAAATTCATGGTCGTTTTGACTCTAACTAGTGTCGACACATGCATATCTTCTTCTAGATCTACGTAAACATCTTGGAATTTTAATTTATGCAAATCAAATAAAAGTCTCACCCCATTTTTCAATAAAAAATCTCGTCCCAATATCATATTTCTATTTAAATCTTTAACCACATGGAACATATGCCTAACATTTATCCCTCCTAATTTCAAATTTATCATCGTTTGTCCTAACACTTCTAATTTTTGTCCCGTTAACCGAATGAAGATTCTCCTGAATTCTAAATATTTTACAATTTTTTAACATTCGATATAAAATGCTTCTTTAATCACGCTAAACTTGTGCTCCCGAATCAACTAATGTTCTAACTTTATATTTTCCTATCTGTACTATACATGAGCTAGGATCTACCATATTTAATGACAATTGTTTTACCTCGGCTTGTTTTTTATTTCTAAATGTTCTACTACACTCATCCTTTGGGTTTTTAATATATTGATGCCCATTTTGGATCTTACTATCTTCCCTCCTACTGCCGATCCTATTCAGTAAGCGGGATGCCAATTTCCCTGGTTTCCTGACCTTCTAAAATTTCTCTGTATTTCTCCAGAATTCCAATTTGCTGGTCTGTCATTTGCAATTCTATTCTGTATACTCGTCTGAACACCTCTACTATTTTGCGTATTCGATGGGCCACTTCTGTTTACCACAAAAGCGAAAAATGTGCCCACGTTTGGTGACATCCCCAACAAACCACATTCGAGTTATTTGTGTTACCTTCCATGTTTCTTACAGTATTTCTCACTTGTCCTCTTCTATCTTGATTATATACATTCTCGTTTCTTTGCACCATCTGTATTTCTCCTCGTCTTCCTCTCCATCCATGTCTATACTGTCCTATTTCCATAGGTTCTTCAATTCTATCTTCCGAACTACTACCTAACTCTCGTCCTACCCTTAGCCTAAACCTCCTCCTCAAGCTTTCCTCTTGTATAGCGATATCTACCGCTTGTGACAATCTTGCAGGATTCTCTCTTAATAATTTAAATTTCAATCCATCTGACCTAATCCCATCAACAAAAATCCCTACTAACATCCGTTCCACTTCTTCTGCTCGTACATTCTGTCCTAAAAATGACTCTTCAGCTAAGTTGATTAACCTGTCACTGTATAACTGAACACTTTCTGTGCTGTTTTGTCTAGTCTGTCGCAATACTGAGAATGCGTGTTGTGGATCAGTAATTTCAGCATATTTTCTTGCGAGATCATCTTTAAATTCTTCCCAGGTTTCACCTCCTGCTGCCTCTAACTTTCTTCTTATGTGGTCAGAAACTGGACTTGTACTTGTTCTGTATGCCAAGTTCTTTTTCTCTCCATCTGTAGCGTTTACTAAATATGCATGTTTTTCAATAGAAATAATCCATTTCTTAAACTGATTTGCTTGACCACTAAATCTTTCAACATCAGTGCTTATATTTTGTTGTCTTAACACTGCATCCAACCTTGATATTGCCCCTCCAACGCCAGTGAGTACCTGTGAAAAATCTTGGGATTCCATCCTAAAATTTATAATTATCAAGCAATATACAAATATTTCAGACAATATTAATTTCAAACCCAGCAACAATACATAATCTGTTAATTACTCTAATATTATCTAATTATCTTAACTAAAGCCTCCAATTGAAGATCCCGACGAAGAAATATTCCTGTTTCAACCCTGAATTCTGACACAAGAATTTAAATGACCTCCTGATTCAGAATTACCTACACCACATAAAAAAGGACTCTAATCAAGCTCGTTAAAATGAGCAGAGCAACGAAGAGCCTCTGGGTTTCTTTCCTTCATAATTTAATCGAAGTTGAAGTCAGATCTTTCCAATTATTTCCTGACGAAGATTATGCTCGATATCAGGCTCGCAACAAGACTGTTTGATTACCTGCTCGATTACTGTAGATTCCCTTCAAGTAAGGTCACCTTCACGCAAGCGACAATTGCTCACGACTTCAGCAAAAAAAAACTCACTTTCCAGCAGCAATCTGTGATTTTCATATATATATTTCAGCGCAAACGTAATCCAGTCAACAACAATTGGACTTAAAGCTGACGCTATCCAGTCTCTTATTTTCATGTGGGACTCTCGCCATGGTCATTTTTAAATTACTTCATCCAAACCCCGAGTTGAGACAAGTTTCATTTATGCCTTCCTTTAATTGAAGTGACTGTAGAGAGTATTGCAGACCTTGATTTCATAATTATGGAATTTGCACCATAACCTTGAGTTCACCTTCAACAGTCCCACGGGTTAAAACTCATAATTTGTACTGATTTTTCATGCAGAACGGCATTACTTGATCTCCATATACCATTTTGCGTTGGTCAATTCTCCAGTTAATTTCATAATTATGCAATAACATCAGTCTTTCAAAAAAATATAAGTATCAATCAAACCTTTTCTTTTTAGTGCTGACCTTGAAAATGGATCTCCTTCTTAACCAGGAATCCAGTGAGAACCCAAAACAGCTACCAACAGTCGACTTTCATCTGTTGCGTTTCTCAATATTTACCTCACCAGACACGCCAGACATAACCAACTTCTATGGCGGTACTTTTTCTTTCCGCGACCTCCCATGTTTCATAAATTCACGGCACCAAATCAACCTGTGTTACAGTATACACACAGGTTATAACAGTGATCGTACAGCACCACACAAGTCTTCGCGTTGTTAGAAAGATACTTTATTTGCTGAATCGTTCTATCTCAGCACACATGATGGAGACTCTCTTCTTGGTGTTGACATCTATCTTCTGACCCCTAAGTGACGTGTGTGCCTTCCTAGATACACTTCTTCATTCGTGCACACACGTTCACTATGGTTTTCCCCCTAGTCAAGGAATGCGCAGCATTCCTTAACTCTTTACTTCTAACCTAATTCCCTCACTGTTACACTAGAATATGTGATGGCCTAGAATATGTGATGGCCTAGAATATGTGAATATATGAAGACCTAGAATATATGAAGACCTAGAATATGTGATGGCCTAGAATATATGAAGACCTAAAATATGTGATGACCTAGAATATGTGATGACCTAGAATATATGAAGACCTAGAATATGTGATGGCCTATAATATGTGATGACCTAGAATATGTGATGACCTGGAATATGTGATGGCCTATAATATATGATGGCCTTGAATATGTGATGGCCTAGAATATATGAAGACCTAGAATATATGATGACCTAGAATATGTATTGACCTTGAATATGTGATGGCCTAGAATATATGAAGACCTAGAATATATGAAGACCTAGAATATGTGATGGCCTAGAATATATGAAGACCTAGAATATGTGATGACCTGGAATATGTGATGACCTAGAATATGTGATGGCCTAGAATATGTGATGGCCTAGAATATATGAAGACCTAGAATATATGATGACCTAGAATATGTATTGACCTAGAATATGTGATGGCCTAGAATATGTGATGGCCTAGAATATGTGATGGCCTAGAATATATGAAGACCTAGAATATGTGATGACCTAGAATATGTGATGACCTGGAATATGTGATGGCCTAGAATATATGATGGCCTAGAATATGTGATGGCCTAGAATATATGAAGACCTAGAATATGTGATGGCCTAGAATATGTGATGGCCTAGAATATGTGATGGCCTAGAATATATGAAGACCTAGAATATATGAAGACCTAGAATATGTGATGGCCTAGAATATATGAAGACCTAGAATATGTGATAACCTAGAATATGTGATGACCTAGAATATATGGTGGCCTAGAATATGTGATGACCTAGAATATGTGATGGCCTAGAATATATGGTGGCCTAGAATATGTGATGGCCTAGAATATGTGATGACCTAGAATATGTGATGGCCTAGAATATATGAAGACCTAGAATATATGATGACCTAGAATATGTGATGGCCTAGAATATATGAAGACCTAGAATATGTGATGGCCTAGAATATGTGATGACCTAGAATATGTGATGACCTAGAATATGTGATGACCTAGAATATGTGATGGCCTAGAATATGTGATGGCCTAGAATATGTGATGGCCTAGAATATGTGATGGCCTAGAATATATGAAAACCTAGAATATATGAAGACCTAGAATATGTGATGGCCTAGAATATATGAAGACCTAGAATATGTGATGGCCTAGAAAATATGAAGACCTAGAATTTGTGATGACCTAGAATATGTGATGACCTAGAATATGTGATGACCTAGAATATGTGATGGCCTAGAATATGTGATGGCCTAGAATATGTGATGGCCTAGAATATATGAAGACCTAGAATATATGATGACCTAGAATATATGAAGACCTAGAATATATGATGACCTAGAATATATGATGACCTAGAATATGTGATGGCCTAGAATATGTGATGGCCTAGAATATGTGAATATATGAAGACCTAGAATATATGAAGACCTAGAATATATGAAGACCTAGAATATGTGATGGCCTAGAATATATGAAGACCTAGAATATGTGATGACCTAGAATATGTGATGACCTAGAATATATGAAGACCTAGAATATGTGATGGCCTAGAATATGTGATGACCTAGAATATGTGATGACATGGAATATGTGATGGCCTATAATATATGATGGCCTAGAATATGTGATGGCCTAGAATATATGAAGACCTAGAATATATGATGACCTAGAATATGTATTGACCTTGAATATGTGATGGCCTAGAATATATGAAGACCTAGAATATATGAAGACCTAGAATATGTGATGGCCTAGAATATATGAAGACCTAGAATTTGTGATGACCTAGAATATGTGATGACCTAGAATATATGAAGACCTAGAATATGTGATGACCTGGAATATGTGATGGCCTAGAATATATGATGGCCTAGAATATGTGATGGCCTAGAATATATGAAGACCTAGAATATATGATGACCTAGAATATGTATTGACCTAGAATATGTGATGGCCTAGAATATATGAAGACCTAGAATATATGAAGACCTAGAATATATGATGACCTAGAATATGTGATGGCCTAGAATATGTGATGGCCTAGAATATATGAAGACCTAGAATATATGATGACCTAGAATATGTATTGACCTAGAATATGTGATGGCCTAGAATATGTGATGGCCTAGAATATGTGATGGCCTAGAATATATGAAGACCTAGAATATGTGATGGCCTAGAATATGTGATGGCCTAGAATATATGATGACCTAGAATATGTATTGACCTAGAATATGTGATGACCTAGAATATGTGATGACCTGGAATATGTGATGGCCTAGAATATATGATGGCCTAGAATATGTGATGGCCTAGAATATATGAAGACCTAGAATATGTGATGGCCTAGAATATGTGATGGCCTAGAATATGTGATGGCCTAGAATATATGAAGACCTAGAATATATGAAGACCTAGAATATGTGATGGCCTAGAATATATGAAGACCTAGAATATGTGATGACCTAGAATATGTGATGACCTAGAATATATGGTGGCCTAGAATATGTGATGACCTAGAATATGTGATGGCCTAGAATATATGGTGGCCTAGAATATGTGATGGCCTAGAATATGTGATGACCTAGAATATGTGATGGCCTAGAATATATGAAGACCTAGAATATATGATGACCTAGAATATGTGATGGCCTAGAATATATGAAGACCTAGAGTATGTGATGGCCTAGAATATGTGATGACCTAGAATATGTGATGACCTAGAATATGTGATGACCTAGAATATGTGATGGCCTAGAATATGTGATGGCCTAGAATATGTGATGGCCTAGAATATGTGATGGCCTAGAATATATGAAAACCTAGAATATATGAAGACCTAGAATATGTGATGGCCTAGAATATATGAAGACCTAGAATATGTGATGACCTAGAATATGTGATGACCTAGAATATATGAAGACCTAGAATATGTGATGGCCTAGAATACGAGTTGACCTAGAATATATGAAGACCTAGAATATGTGATGTCCTAGAATATATGATGGCCTAGAATATATGAAGACCTAGAATATGTGATGGCCTAGAATATATGATGGCCTAGAATATATGAAGACCTAGAATATGTGATGGCCTAGAATATATGATGGCCTAGAATATATGAAGACCTAGAATATGTGATGGCCTAGAATATATGAAGACCTAGAATATGTGATGACCTAGGATATATGATGGCCTAGAATATATGAAGACCTGGAATATGTGATGACCTAGAATATGTGATGGCCTAGAATATATGAAGACCTAGAATATGTGATGACCTAGAATATGTGATGACCTAGAATATATGATGGCCTAGAATATGTGATGGCCTAGAATATGTGATGGCCTAGAATATGTGATGGCCCAGAATACGAGTTGACCTAGAATATGTGAAAGCCTAACATTTGACAACCCAAAGGCAGTTCCATGTAAGAGCTTGAATGATAACTTAATCCTCTTGACAGTAAAAATTTGAATAACACAACCTAAAGGCAGTACTTCATTGTAAGAGCTTAAGTAATAACTTAATCCTCTTGACAGTAAAAGTTTGAGTAACACAACCTAAAGTTAGTACTTCATTGTAAGAGCTTGAGTGATAACTTAATCCTCTTGACAGTAAAAGTTTGAGTAACACAACCTAAAGGCAGTACTTCATTGTAAGAGCTTGAGTAATAACTCAATCACATTGACAGTAAAAGTTTGAGTAATAACACAAACATCTTGACAATAAAAAAGTTTGAGTAACAACCCAAAGGCAGTACTTCCATGTAAGAGCTTGAATATCAGTCATCTTGACAGTAAAAGTTTAAGTAATAACTCATCATCTGCACAGTAAACAGTCTGAGTAATAACTCAATCATCTTGACCGTAAAACGTTTGAGTAATAAGTCGATCATGCCAGTAAAAGATTTAGTAATAACTCAATCATCTTGACAGTAAGAGCTTGAATAATAACTCTATCGTCTTGACATTTACATTGGCACCTTTCCGTCTTGACAGACGATAGTTTGGTACATTGTGCTTTAAAAAGGCTTAATAACTACGATCCATGGCGGTGGCGAGTGTGGCTGGTAAGGCCAATTCTTGCTGCAAATGTTTGCCCACAGTAGGTGCATGTGAAAACATAGTCACTTCCACCATTTTGCACCATCTTACGTCTCTCACGCTCTGTGTATGCTTTATCTGCAATCATTTTCTCCTTTGTCTTTATTCCATTTCTGATAGTTGCCCTCCATGCAACACGTTCAGCGGCGACGTGCTCCCAATGTGCATTATCAATGCCTGTATCAATCATGTCCCGCTTACACACATCTTTGTATCGTAGTAGAGGCCGACCCTGAGATCTCCTACCCGTCTGTAATTCACCAAAAAAGATGTCCTTTGGTATTCTACCATCATCCATCCTCCTAACGTGTCCTATCCATCTAAGTCTACGAAGACTGAGCATGGAATACACCGTCACACAACCTGATCTTTCCAATACTTCAGTATTTGTGATTTTGTCTTGCCACTTAATACCAAGTATTCTTCGCAGACACCGCATATGAAAGCTGTTTAAACGTTTCTCTTGGCGTGAGTAAGTTGTCCAGGTTTCACTGCCATAAAGAAGAGTACTAAGGACACAGGCTTGGTAGACGAGGACTTTTGTTTTGGCAGTAAGCTTCCTGTTCTCCCAGACTCTTTTTGCTAACATGTTCATTGTTGTTGCTGCCTTGCCAATCCTGATGTTGATTTCCTGATCGAGGGATAATTTGCTATTTACCTCTGATCCTAGATATGTTAAATGGTCTACTATCTCCAGTTCGGCGTCGTCGATAAAGATTGATGGTACACCATGTGCACCTTGTGACATAATCTGTGTCTTCTTTTTGTTAATTGTTAAGCCAAATTCAGAACAAGCATTGGAGAATGCAGATAGTAAATGTTGTAATTCTTCCTCAGAGTGGGTCGTAATCGCAGCATCATCCGCAAAAAGCAACTCTCTGATTAGTACCCTGCTAATTTTGGTCTTGGCCTTCAATCTCTGAGCATTATAGAGGCCACCATCTGAGCGTGAGTGAATGTATATACCATCATCCTGATCACGAAAGGCATATTTCAGTAGAAGTGAAAAGTATATCCCAAAGAGGGTGGGGGCTAGCACACAGCCTTGCTTGACTCCACTATTGATTTCAAACTCTTCTGAAGTTGAGCCATCAAACTTGATTATACCCTTCATGCCTGTGTGGAACGATTCCACAATGGACAGAAGAGTTGGTGGGCAGCCAATCTTCTTTAGTGCTTTGAACAGACCCTCACGACTGACCAAATCGAATGCCTTTGTGAGGTCGATGAAGGCAATAAACAGTGGCTGATTTTGTTCCCGGCATTTTTCTTGCATCTGTCGCAATGAGAATATCATATCAATGGTAGACCGGTTCTGACGGAAGCCACACTGTGATTCGGGGTAGACTTGATCTCCCAGGACTTGAAGTCTGTGCAGGACAATTCTGGCAAATACTTTCCCAACAATACACAGAAGTGAGATACCCCTATAGTTGTTACAGTCGCTCCGATCTCCCTTGTTCTTGTACAGCGTTATGATGTTTGAATCTTTGAAATCCTGTGGGACTTGTCCTTCTCGCCAGCATAGCTCTATTAGCTGGTGGATCTGTAGAGCGAGTGTGTCTTGCCCACTCCTGATCACCTCTATTGGAATCCCATACTTACCTGTAGCCTTGCCAGATGCAAGCTCATTTATAGCACACTTAACTTCTGTTATGGTGGGAAGTGTGTCCAGGTGGTCAAGAGTTGGCAGGGCCTCTATGGCGTTGAGGGCATCATCCGCTAGCTTGGTCTCACTTGAGTAAAGCTCTAAATAGTGCTCGACCCATCTATCCATCTGCTGTTTCTTATCAGTGATGATTTCTCCAGTCAAGGTTTTCAGCGGTGCACTTCTTTTGATCATTGGACCACAGGCTTTCTTTATCCCTTCATACATGCTTCTGATGTTTCCCTTATCACTTGCGATTTGAATGGACTCACATAACTTGATCCAATAGTCATTCGCACACTGCCTGGCAGCCTTTTGTACATCCTTCCTTGCTTGCTTCAGCTCACTCAGAGTGTTACGCGTTGGTCTTTCCTCGTTTCTTAAGAGAGCTATCTTCTTTTTATCAATCAAGGGCTGCAGTATCTGGCTGTTTGCCGCAAACCAGTCCTGCCTCTTATGATCCACAGTGCCGTAAACCCCTACCGCTGTTTTATAAATATTTTCCTTAAGTTTACTCCATTTATCATTTACTATACAATTTTCTGATGTATCATTGAAAGCGTCTTCAAGTTGCTGTTGAAATTCAAAGCACTTTCCAGGATCGTGAGTGTTAGTAATATTAATCCTGGGGCTAGCCTTGTGTTTAGCTGTGTAGATTCTCTTTGGTCTCAGTCTAACCCTTGCAACAACCAAAGAATGATCTGTATCACAGTCAGCACTGTGGTAATTTCGAGTTAATGATGTATGGTTCAGATGTTGTCTCCGTGTGATAATGAAGTCCAGCTGATGCCAATGGCCGGATCTTGGATGTTTCCATGTGACCTTATGCATCTCTTTTGTTTTAAAAAAGGAGTTTGTAATACATAGGTCATTTCTAGTGCAATGCTCCAGCAGCCTTTGCCCATTATCATTCATGCGACCGATGTTGTATTTCCCAAGGCACACTGGCCATGAACTCGAGTCCTTGCCCACACGAGCATTGAAATCACCGAGCATATAAATGTAGTCGGATTTTGGAACTGCCTTGATCGCAGAGTCTAGCTGCTCATAGAACGCATCCTTCACATCATCAGAGGAAGCGAGTGTCGGTGCATATGCAGTGAGAATGGTGGCAAATCCACAGGAGGTTGCCAAGCGCAGTGATAATAATCTTTCATTACCTCCAGCTGGGATTTCAATCATTCCCAGTAGCGAATTCTTCACTGCAAAGCCCACACCATGTTGCCTTTTTTCTGCCTGCCCTCTTCCCTTCCAAAAAAAAGGTGTAATTGTTTTCCCTGAGTGACCCTTCCTCAGCGAGGCGAGTCTCCTGCAGGCCAGCAATATCAATGTTAAGACGATCGAGTTCAGCATCAATCACAGCCGTTTTTCTCACATCGTCAATATTTGTCAAGTCAGTGGAAAATCCTGGACACATGGTTCTCACGTTCCAGGTTGCAAGCCGTAGCTTGAGGTTTCTATTCTTTTTATTAGTACCTGGTGCTTGGTTTTACAGCCTGCGATTCAGATTTTGTCCTAGCCCCAAGCACCCATTGAAGCAGGCAGGCTGTGGCGGATCAGCACCCAATTGGCTGGGGGCTGCCCAGCTTAAGGCGGGCGGTAGCGGATCAGTGACACCTGTAGGTGTCTCCCACCGTCAGAGGCAACGCGTGGCGCCCCATGTCTACGCCAACTGACAAGGACTTATAACCCGTAACAGTTGCCTCTCGCTTTGATTCCGAGACCGGTTAAGACCAGGGATGGAGTTATTGCCTCTCCATAGCACAAAGCCTGGGCTAAAATAAAGAAACCATGTGTTGCCCATGCAGTATGATCCCTCTCTCGGCCTGCCTAGTTCACTCCAGAGGAAAGTTGACACCTATAATCTGGAACAGGACAAGCTGCAGAAGCTGCCGGATCAGCAAAGCAATGCTCTAACTGTCCGCCTGTCGGAGCTTCGATCCTAGACCAGCTGCCAAACAAGGCTTAGGGCCTGGTCTGCCCTGCCATGACTTATTTTGTCTTTGGGTTGCATTTCCTCGCACCAGGATAAGGCTAGTACCCTCCCAATAGCGCTCTTCCGCCCGAGGTCTTGACAGTAAGACTGAGTAATAACTCAATCATCTTGACAGTAAAATTTGAGTAATAACTCGACCATTTTGACAGTAAGTGTTTGATTAATGACTCAATCGTCATTAAAAGTAACAGTTTGAGAATAACCCAACTATCTTAACAGCAAGAGATTGGGTACTAACTTAACTATCTCATAATTAAATGTCTGTACCAGGTAGTTATTTATATGCGACTTTAAATGTCTGCCCCAGACTCTATCTAGTTATTATATATGACATTAAATGCATGTTGTCACTAGTTACTATAAGACATTTAATACACGTTTCAAACTCTATTTGCTATAGAGCATTAAATGCATGTTTCAGACACTAGTTACTATAAGATGTAATTTAATAACTCAACTATCATGACAGTAAGAGCTTGGGTAATAACTCAACTACTTGTAACAGAAGGGGCTAAATTAACACATGCACACAGTCGGTTAATATAACCGATGTCTGGGGGGGGGGGGGGGGGGGGGGGGGGGTAGTAAGACTAAAAGTAGCAACTGTCTGTGATAGGCAGCCTTCACGTTACAATACAGGAGAAGCTAAATTGATAACAGCTCAGTGGCTTGGTCCGATGTGTACTTAGTGACTCATCACACGTCAACCGGGTGCTTCTTGTGTAAACGAAATATGTAAAGTTGTCTGGTTTGTTGCCAGTTCTAGACAATTATTACTTGTACTGTATCCTAACAGTTTCCTCAAATGTTTACGGTGATCCAACTTCTCCTGTCCCTGGCAGTTATTTTAAATGCTACCCCACCTAGAATATATTTGTAACAACTGGCAGGGAGACAACACAGGGAGCGCAAATACTGGGCTCATCAACAGGCTGCACACCCCTCATTATCTGACCAGTTTCAGCTGCCAGACTCCAGCCAGCGGTGCTGGAACGGGCGTACAGAGAGACAGACAGTCTCCGGCAATCATCGACCAGGCACAGCGGTCATCGCCGGGGTGGTCTGTGCCGCCGAGAGAGGGAGAGAAAGAGAAGGAGGGAGATTCCGACTGGCCTCAGACGCGTGTTGGTGGTACCACGTGGTGTCAGCAGGCTACTAGTGCCGGCATTTATTTCTTGCTTGGAGTATTTGTGAATGCTGCAAGTAGTACTCACTATTATTATTATTATTATTTGTGTTTTACTGTGCGAACCTAACTTGTCTTGGTTAATGTTATATAACATAGTTAGTTAGTTGTATATCCTTTACATGACGTTGCAGTCAACCCCAGCATTTGTTGGCTGTTCGTGATTTCTTGGCAAGTTTACGTTAAGTAATTTGCCATTGCTTTCTGAACGACCGGCACTCATACCATTTTCATAAAATCAATCGCAAGGCGCTCTGCTGCCAAAAACCCCACAGCCGTGTTTCGAACGCGGTATGCGGGATTACGTACTGCATCCGTAATGCCTACGCCACGGAACCGGCTAATGTTATTTAATGGAACAGAAATGTATTTTACATACCGAGGAGACACAATAAAAACAACCACACAATCGTCCCTGACTAGGGTTTCGGCCCAAGTAAACACAATGCAGAGGATGATCGACGAACATGTCATAATATAATAACAACTAAGACAAATTTCAATTCAGAAAAATAGAAGAGAAAAAACACAACAACAGAAATGAGATTCCTCAGAAGAA
Organism: Cepaea nemoralis; assembly: GCA_014155875.1. NCBI lineage: Eukaryota > Metazoa > Mollusca > Gastropoda > Stylommatophora > Helicidae > Cepaea > Cepaea nemoralis. The sequence goes on from JACEFZ010009408.1 coordinate 26,699, forward strand.
TACTCATGTATCAAGAAGAGAGAAAATCAGAAATGAAGAAATCAGGACTAAAGTGGGGGTTATAGCTGCACTAGATTTTATTAGAAGGCAGCAAGTCAAATGGTTTGGCCATGCAAGTAGGTTACCAACTAACAGTATACCACAACAAACAATTATGTACAGACCAGAGGGAGCAGATGAAGAGGCCAACCACGTAAACGATGGACGCAGGGAATAACAGAGTCCATGGGAATATCGATACATGAAGCCCATACGCGGGCACTCTCACGATGTTTATACTCCACCTCGACACCGCAAAGTACAAGAGGAACTTGATGAGATGAGATGATGAGAATATCAATTAAATAAGTAAAAATAAAACATAACACAACTGTCCGACGTTCCGGTAGTCACTACCTTTCTCAAGAACAAGACAAACATAGATCTTAGAAAATTAACATGAAACATTAGTATGGAGGTCAGCGCGACCGAATGGATAAGACAAGAGCGCTCGTTCTTAAACATTGGTGCCCTGATGCCAAGGTAGCGGGTTAATCCCCTACACGGTCAGTTAGACTAAAATGTTGACTTCTCGTCCTTGACCTGGGGACTAAATTACAAGTACCTCAGAAGTCCGAGTGGGGTTCGCCTGATGGCGAGGGACACTGGTAATTGGGAAAGCTAATCCATACGTAAAAATCATCCAGTGCACTAGAAGTAGTAATACCTGTATGAACTACGCTTGAGTTCAAAGCGAGCCAGCGCCAAACCATATATATATATATATATATATATATATATATATATATATATATATATATATATATATATATATATATATATATATTAGCATCAGATACTGTTATATCCTGCTGCGATCAAGATGTGTCTTAGTTGATGTTATCATACTCTGTTATATCCTGCTGCGATCAAGATGTGTCTTAGTTGATGTTATCATACACTGTTATATCATACTGCGATCAAGATGTGTCTTAGTTGATGTTATCATACTCTTGTTATATTCTGCTGCGATCAAGATGTGTCTTAGTTAATGTTATCATACTCTGTTAAATCCTGCTGCGATCAAGATGTGTCTTAGTTAATGTTATCCGATGTAAACTGAAGTCGTGATGGTGGCTTAGGGACCTATCTACCAAGCCTTGACATTTAGTCTTTAGGTCGCATTTCCTTGTACTAGTGTAAGGCTTGTACCCTCCCAACTGCCCTCCTCCGAAGCCGTTGGCACAATGTTGTGGTGTCAGGGTTAGTGAGCACCACTCAACATTCAGCGCTAACAGGAAGCAGGTAGTATCCTCTACTGTTATATAGTAACTTAGTCGTACCTGACTAGGGCCTGACAGTGAACGTCCTCTACTGTTATATAGTAGCTTAGTCGTACCTGACTAGGGCCTGACAGTGAACGTCCTCTACTGTTATATAGTAGCTTAGTCATACTTGACTAGGGCCTGACAGTGAACGTCCTCTACTGTTATATAGTAGCTTAGTCGTACCTGACTAGGGCCTGACAGTGAACGTCCTCTACTGTTATATAGTAGCTTAGTCATACCTGACTAGGGCCTGACAGTGAACGTCCTCTACTGTTATATAGTAGCTTAGTCGTACCTGACTAGGGCCTGACATTGAACGTCCTCTACTGTTATATAGTAGCTTAGTCATACCTGACAGTGAACGTCCTCTACTGTTATATAGTAGCTTAGTCGTACCTGACTAAGGCCTGACAGTGAACGTCCTCTACTGTTATATAGTAGCTTAGTCGTACCTGACTAAGGCCTGACAGTGAACGTCCTCTACTGTTATATAGTAGCTTAGTCGTACCTGACTAAGGCCTGACAGTGAACGTCCTCTACTGTTATATAGTAGCTTAGTCGTACCTGACAAAGGCCTGACAGTGAACGTCCTCTACTGTTATATAGTAGCTTAGTCATACCTGACTAAGGCCTGACAGTGAACGTCCTCTACTGTTATATAGTAGCTTAGTCGTACCTGACTAAGGCCTGACAATGAACGTCCTCTACTGTTATATAGTAGCTTAGTCATACCTGACTAGGGCCTGACAGTGAACGTCCTCTACTGTTATATAGTAGCTTAGTTATACCTGACTGGGGCCTGACAGTGAACGTCCTCTACTGTTATATAGTAGCTTAGTCATACCTGACTAGGGCCTGACAGTGAACGTCCTCTACTGTTATATAGTAGCTTAGTCATACCTGACTAGGGCCTGACAGTGAACATCCTCTACTGTTATATAGTAGCTTAGTCATACCTGACTGGGGCCTGACAGTGAACGTCCTCTACTGTTATATAGTAGCTTAGTCATACCTGACTAGGGCCTGACAGTGAACGTCCTCTACTGTTATATAGTAGCTTAGTCATACCTGACTAAGGCCTGACAGTGAACATCCTCTACTGTTATATAGTAGCTTAGTCATACCTGACTAAGGCCTGACAGTGAACGCCCTCTACTGTTATATAGTAGCTTAGTCATACCTGACTAAGGCCTGACAGTGAACGTCCTCTACTGTTATATAGTAGCTTAGTCATACCTGACTAGGGCCCTGACAGTGAACGTCCTCTACTGTTATATAGTAGCTTAGTCATACCTGACTAAGGCCTGACAGTGAACGTCCTTTACTGTTATATAGTAGCTTAGTCATACCTGACAGTGAACGTCCTCTACTGTTATATAGTAGCTTAGTCATACCTGACTAGGGCCTGACAGTGAACGTCCTCTACTGTTATATAGTAGCTTAGTCATACCTGACTAAGGCCTGACAGTGAACGTCCTCTACTGTTATATAGTAGCTTAGTCATACCTGACTAAGGCCTGACAGTGAACGTCCTCTACTGTTATATAGTAGCTTAGTCATACCTGACTAGGGCCTGACAGTGAACGTCCTCTACTGTTATATAGTAGCTTAGTCATACCTGACTAGGGCCTGACAGTGAACGTCCTCTACTGTTATATAGTAGCTTAGTCATACCTGACTACGGCCTGACAGTGAACGTTCTCTACTGTTATATAGTAGCTTAGTCATACCTGACTAGGGCCTGACAGTGAACGTTCTCTACTGTTATATAGTAGCTTAGTCATACCTGACTAGGGCCTGACAGTGAACGTCCTCTACTGTTACATAGTAGCTTAGTCATACCTGACTAAGGCCTGACAGTGAACGTCCTCTACTGTTATATAGTAGCTTAGTCATACCTGACTAGGGCCTGACAGTGAACGACCTCTACTGTTATATAGTAGCTTAGTCATACCTGACTAGGGCCTGACAGTGAACGTCCTCTACTGTTATATAGTAGCTTAGTCATACCTGACTAGGGCCTGACAGTGAACGTCCTCTACTGTTATATAGTAGCTTAGTCATACCTGACTAGGGCCTGACAGTGAACGTCCTCTACTGTTATATAGTAGCTTAGTCATACCTGACTAGGGCCTGACAGTGAACGTCCTCTACTGTTATATAGTAGCTTAGTCATACCTGACTAGGGGCCTGACAGTGAACGTCCTCTACTGTTATATAGTAGCTTAGTCATACCTGACTAGGGCCTGACAGTGAACGTCCTCTACTGTTATATAGTAGCTTAGTCATACCTGACTAGGGCCTGACAGTGAACGTCCTCTACTGTTATATAGTAGCTTAGTCATACCTGACTAGGGCCTGACAGTGAACGTCCTCTACTGTTATATAGTAGCTTAGTCATACCTGACTAGGGCCTGACAGTGAACGTCCTCTACTGTTATATAGTAGCTTAGTCATACCTGACTAGGGCCTGACAGTGAACGTTCTCTACTGTTATATAGTAGCTTAGTCATACCTGACTAGGGCCTGACAGTGAACGTCCTCTACTGTTATATAGTAGCTTAGTCATACCTGACTAGGGCCTGACAGTGAACGTCCTCTACTGTTACATAGTAGCTTAGTCATACCTGACTAGGGCCTGACAGTGAACGACCTCTACTGTTACATAGTAGCTTAGTCATACCTGACTAGGGCCTGACAGTGAACGACCTCTATGTTATATAGTAGCTTTAGTCATACCTGACTAGGGCCTGACAGTGAACGTCCTCTACTGTTATATAGTAGCTTAGTCATACCTGACTAGGGCCTGACAGTGAACGTCCTCTACTGTTATATAGTAGCTTAGTCATACCTGACTAGGGCCTGACAGTGAACGTCCTCTACTGTTATATAGTAGCTTAGTCATACCTGACTAGGGCCTGACAGTGAACGTCCTCTACTGTTATATAGTTAGCTTAGTCATACCTGACTAGGGCCTGACAGTGAACGTCCTCTACTGTTATATAGTAGCTTAGTCATACCTGACTAGGGGCCTGACAGTGAACGTCCGCTACTGTTGATATAGTAGCTAGTCGTACCGGACTAAGGGCCCTGCCGTGACACGTCCTCTATGTTATATAGTAGCTTAGTCGTACCTGACTAGGGCCTGACAGTGAACGTCCTCTACTGTTATATAGTTAGCTTAGTCGTACCTGACTAGGGCCTGACAGTGAACGTCCTCTACTGTTATCTAGTAGCTTAGTCATACCTGACTAGGGCCTGACAGTGAACGTTCCTCTACTGTTATATAGTAGCTAGTCATACCTGACTAGGGCCTGACAGTGAACGTCCTCTACTGTTATATAGTAGCTTAGTCGTACCTGACTAGGGCCTGACAGTGAACGTCCTCTACTGTTATATAGTAGCTTAGTCGTACCTGACTAGGGCCTGACAGTGAACGTCCTCTACTGTTATATAGTAGCTTAGTCATACCTGACTAGGGCCTGACAGTGAACGTCCTCTACTGTTATATAGTAGTTTAGTCATACCTGACTAGGGCCTGACAGTGAACGTCCTCTACTGTTATATAGTAGCTTAGTCATACCTGACTAGGGCCTGACAGTGAACGTCCTCTACTGTTATATAGTAGCTTAGTCATACCTGACTAGGGCTGACAGTGAACGTCTCTACTGTTATATAGTAGCTTAGTCATACCTGACTAGGGCCTGACAGTGAACGTCCTCTACTGTTATATAGTAGCTTAGTCATACCTGACTAAGGGCCTGACAGTGAACGTCCTCTATTGTTATATAGTAGCTTAGTACGATAGGCCTGACAGTGAACGTCCTCTACTGTTATATAGTAGCTTAGTCATACCTGACTAGGGCCTGACAGTTGAAACGTCCTCTACTGTTATAGTAGTAGCTTAGTCATAACTGACTAAGGCCCTGACAGTGAACGTCCTCTACTGTTATATAGTAGCTTAGTCATACCTGACTAGGGCCTGACAGTGAACGTCCTCTACTGTTATATAGTAGCTTAGTCATACCTGACTAGGGCCTGACAGTGAACGCCCTCTACTGTTATATAGTAGCTTAGTCATACCTGACTAGGGCCTGACAGTGAACGTTCTCTACTCTTATATAGTAGCTTAGTCATACCTGACTAGGGCCTGACAGTGAACGTCCTCTACTGTTATATAGTAGCTTAGTCATACCTGACTACGGCCTGACAGTGAACGTTCTCTACTGTTATATAGTAGCTTAGTCATACCTGACTAGGGCCTGACAGTGAACGTTCTCTACTGTTATATAGTAGCTTAGTCATACTGACTAGGGCCTGACAGTGAACGTCCTCTACTGTTATATAGTAGCTTAGTCATACCTGACTAAGGCCTGACAGTGAACGTTCTCTACTGTTATATAGTAGCTTAGTCATACCTGACTAGGGCCTGACAGTGAACGTCCTCTACTGTTATATAGTAGCGTAGGTCATACCTGACTAAGGCCTGACAGTGAACGTCCTCTACTGTTATATAGTAGCTTAGTCATAACCTGACTAGGGCCTGACAGTGAACGTCCTCTACTGTTATATAGTAGCTTAGTCATACCTGACTAGGGCCTGACAGTGAATGTCCTCTACTGTTATATAGTAGCTTAGTCATACCTGACTAGGGCCTGACAGTGAACGCTCTCTACTGTTATATAGTAGCTTAGTCATACCTGACTAGGGCCTGACAGTGAACGTCCTCTACTGTTATATAGTAGCTTAGTCATACCTGACTAAGGCCTGACAGTGAACGTCCTCTACTGTTATATAGTAGCTTAGTCATACCTGACTAGGGCCTGACAGTGAACGTTCTCTACTGTTATATAGTAGCTTAGTCATACCTGACTAGGGCCTGACAGTGAACGTCCTCTACTGTTATATAGTAGCTTAGTCATACCTGACTAGGGCCTGACAGTGAACGTCCTCTACTGTTATATAGTAGCTTAGTCATACCTGACTGGGGCCTGACAGTGAACGTTTCTCTACTGTTATATAGTAGCTTAGTCATACCTGACTGGGGCCTGACAGTGAACGTCCTCTACTGTTATATAGTAGCTTAGTCATACCTGACTGGGGCCTGACAGTGAACGTCCTCTACTGTTATATAGTAGCTTAGTCATACCTGACTGGGGCCTGACAGTGAACGTCCTCTACTGTTATATATAGTAGCTTAGTCATACCTGACTAAGGCCTGACAGTGAACGTTTAATAACGACGATAATGACATGTGTAATTACGCATATTGTCTCCCTTCCCAGGGGGTTAACGACATTGTTCGTAATCCCGTATATACACGTGGAGAAAACAGCAGCTGCGAGAATCGGCAGTGGTTCACGCCGCCTGTCTCCAGCTTAAAATTGCTGGTGTTGACTGCAACGTCCTGTAAGGGATATGCAACATAACAGGAAATTAAAAAAATAATTACGCGTTGAGGTAATATTAAGTTACATGAATGTACTTTACACTACTTCGCAATCAACCCCAGCATTTATTGGATCTCTAGTTTTGCGTTAAGCAGTTTGCCATTGATTTCTGAAAACCCGCCGCTCATACCATACACAATCTGAGGCGGTTTCCGTGGCGAGGTGGTCACGCCGCCTGTCTCCCGCTCTGAAGGCCATGGGTTCGATTGCGAACTATGTCATTCTGCTCACCAGTGCAGGTTTCTTGGAGACTCCTGGGGGTCGTCACTGGAGCTACGGAGTTAGTGCTGTGTGCAACGCTATCGGCGGCCCGCCGTGCGGAAAGACACCGGGATGAATTCGATAAGACACTATGCAATAAAGTCAATCCCCTCGCCTTTAAACCTCTCTTGGGGGAGGGGGCGGGAAATGAAATGTGTCGAAAAGTAAGCAAACAAGGACGGTTGTATTTTATTTTGTTGAAGATAAGATGACATTCCGGGTGAATCAAACTGACGTTAGTTTTCGAACTTTAAGAGGTGATTTCCCGGGTTTCTTGCCTGCGGTATAAATAATATTTCAATATGTTGCAGAAGAGCGCTGAAAATACCTTGGACAGCTGCGATGAATAATCTACATTTTATGAAAGAGGCTCAGACACAGACACTGTCATTTACTGCCAATATAGTACCTTGCGGTGTTTGGCAGAGGGGTCTTTGAGCCTGAGGAATAAAGGCCGCTTGGCTAGTGCAGTCGCCGCGAACTGTGCAGGTTAGGATTTTCGTTTTGCCCCCGACAGAAAAAAATCCACACCTTACCGAGGGATCGAACCCGGGTCTCCCGAAGGAGAGTCCGGCGTTCTAGCCACTCGGCCAGCCGCTCCACATTTTTCAAAAATCAGAAAGAGGCAGTTAACATTTAAGATCACATTATGAGATGAGAAAGGGGGTGAGGGGGGATATCGTAATAACTGGAAAGATTAATAGGAAAAGAGATAGAGGACAACAGCGAGGGAAGATTCTAGCCTTTCATCATCTCATCTCATCATGTTCCTCTTGTACCTTGCGGTGTCGAGGTGAAGTATAAGCTTCGTGAGAGTGCCCGGTTATGGGCTTCGTATATCGACATTCCCGTGGATTCTGTTATTCCCTCAGTCCAACGTTTACGTGGTCGGCCTCTTCCTCTGTTTCCATCTGGTCTGTACATCATTGCTTGTTGTGGCATGCTGTTGACTGGTAGCCTACTTGCATGGCCAAACCATTTGACTTGCTGCTTTCTAATAAAATCTAGAGCAGCTTTAACCCCTACTTTAGTCCTGATTTCTTCATTTCTGATCTTATCTCTTCTTGATACGTTGAGTATTATTCTCAGAAACCTCATTTCTGTTGTTGTGATTTTTCTTTTCTCTTTTTCTGTCATTGTCCAGGTTTTGGCATTGGTAGCAGAGAGTTGGTAGGAAGATTGTGTTGTAAAGTGCTTTCTTAGTAGTTATTGATACATGTTTGTTCTTTAGTATTGGTGCCATTTGTCCAATGAGTTGATTTGCCTTATTGCACCTATTTTCGATCTCGTCTTCTGATCTGCCATTTGATGATATTATACTTCCTAGGTACTTGAAGCTCTTTACTTGTTTCAAGGGATGTTCGTTTAGGTGAATTGTTGCTGTTTGTTCTTCTTTAGTTATAGTCATTACCTCTGTTTTGCTTGTGCTAATTTTCATGTTATGTTCCCTACACATTTCGTTTAGACTATTCATGTGGTCTTGTAATTCAGCCTTTCATCGTGCCACTGAAAATATAAGCAGGTTTCCTTCTTCTTCTTGTTTGCTTTATTTGAAGAAGTAAAGGTTAGTTAGAAGAAAGGTTAGTTAGAAGGAAAAAAAACAGTTAACTGCATGTCCATTACATGTCGTCGCAGTCAACCCCAGCATTATTTGGTTGTTTGTAATTCCTGGGCAAGTTTCCGTACAGTAGTTTGCCATTGTTTCTGAACGACCGGCATTCATACCATTGTATGAAAACCAATTCAAGGAGCTCTGCTTTCAAATCGCCCACAGCTGTGTTTCGAACACGCTATGCGGGATTACGAATTGTGTCCAGAAGTTTTTCGCAGGTAATTTTGATAAATAAATTACACGGGGACCCAAATTTAGCATTGCAATAACATGACAAGTACATTTACATACATCGTCATCCGTAGAAGTAGTAAAGCGAGGAAGTAGAAGCCATTTTGAAAATTACTCAGTTCCCATTTTACCATGATGGGTTGACCCCAGAGATGTACTCAGTAGCGGGCTGGGTCTAACAATGTTAGTTGCCAGGGGACACAGCTACTGAAAGGTCATGAACATTGTAAACACATTGTCCAGTATTTAAGGAGGCCCAATTCATCAGGGCGGCTCTATGGAGAAGAGATTACAAATGCAGTTCGTAATCCCGCATACTGCATAAGCGGACGATTTGGAAGCAGACCGTCTTGGTTTCCCTACTAGGATGTGAGTGCCGGTCATTCAGAAAACAATGGCAGACTAATAAACGTAAACTTTCCAAGGAATCTCAGACAGTCGTACTTAAACTCTTCCAATCTCAGACAGCCGTACTGAAACTCTTCCAGTCTCAGATAGTCGTACTGAAACTCCAGCTACCCAAAGAAGAAAGGTCAGCGTCGCTGAGAGGTTTAATGCGCTTATACTTCCTCTTCTGGGTTTGTTCCCAATGTCGACCCATTTAGACTTCCATTTGACTTTCCGCTCAGAAAGCAAAGACAAAATGCTGAACGTAACATTTCCTGGAAAATCACAAACAGCCAACAGGTAGCTGAGGTAGACTGCAACATCCAGCAAAGGACATGCAAATATATACAGCCCACGAAGATGTTAGTGTAGGGTAATACATGTCAGTGTAAGAAAGAATTATAATAACACAGAAGGACAGTAACATTTGGGATACAGTAGGTTATTGTAAGAACTGAGCTGGATAACAGGAGTTAGGAACAATTGATACATTACGCCTTTAATTGATTTATGGGATTTGTACGGTACAGGACGAAATGATAATACTTTTGAAACACTATAGGTACTCTCATAGTTTGCTTCTCTTATGTGTGGAATGGCTTTCGTCGCTTCAGAGGTCACAGATTGTGAGAATTGTATGGATATATAGCCCTGGTCATGCGGGTGTACGAGGGAATGAACAGGCTGATAGGCTAGCAGGGAATGCACCTCTTGGTGGTATTTTGTCTATGGACAAGGGGGAGGTGGTCGTGCGCTTGTGGGACCAGGTGGAGAAGGCGGAGGAACAGATTGAGAACCCGTATGTGGAAAGAATGAGATTGCAGGGGGATCGGCAGGGGTTCTGGAAGAATATCAAAGCCGAGAGGGAAGACCAGGAGAACTTTTAATCAGATAGCGGTGGGAACAATTAGTAGTATGACTCTTCGCTGGCTGTTGTTGGGGGACGGAGCACGTATGGGGATGTCCTGAGTGCAGTGATGTCGGTTCTTAACTCAACTCAACTCAACTTGCTTCTCTTATATGGTTGTACATATAGCATTGACTTATATTACATGGTTGTGCATACAACATTAAATTCTCTTATCTCCCCCGATGTGTCTCCACCTTGACGTGGTGGGGGAGCTTGCGTGTCCCATCGACCCCATTTGCTTGCCGATGGATGAAAAACTACATATCGGACAGCTTATGGGATAGGGACCAGACTAAGAGAGACACAACCTGCTGCTCTGCAGGTATAGACTGAGGATAACAGTCAAAAGTTTAAAAGGTGCACGAAGGCAGACGTTTTTGGTCCGGACAAAACTCTTAAGGCTCCCTGTCGAGGGCTGTGGCTGAACGCCTCTAAGCCACAAACCCTCGGATCTGAGAGCCAGGCCGATACAGTCTACCGGAAACTCTTAAGGTTCACTGTCGAGGGCTGTGGCTGAACGCCTCTAAGCCACAAACCCTCGGATCTGAGAGCCAGGCCGAATACCCGTCTACCGGAAAATAGAAACATGATACTGAGCAAGCTACATGCTCAGGTCTGATACATGTTCGAAGGCTCTCAGCTGGGGGATATGAGAGATTCCCGGATGAAGGGGCCTGGCCGTTTCCCGTTCACTGCTGCACGAAGGTAAGGTGCTGAGCCGGCAGCACATGTAGCCTACCTCGTGAGCGAGTACAAAAAAGTCAGAAAAGTGCCCCACTCGAAGGGTTACGGAAACTGTCTGTATCTAACTCATAGAGAGTGTAGACAAAAGTGGAAGAATGTCTCATCAACGCGAAATGGAACGCACGGCGAGCGAACCTATTGCGTGGTCTGAAGTCACAAGCAAAAGCTTACCGAGTGGATGTCACTCGCAGTCTGACCGCTCCTGGTGTGTGATTGATCGATCAGTGGCAAGTGGGATGCCCAACACATGGAAGTGAGGAACTAAAGCAGCCATGAGCAGGACGTGGAAACTCCTTGGGTGAGCCAGTCTCAGAGCAATATGTGCCGGCTCTGCAATTATGGAAGCCTCCTTGGATAGCGAGATAATGCCCATGGTCTGCCACTGCCTTCCCTTGGAGGGCAGACCACGATATCGTTGATCGTTCTAGTCTTGACCAGCTGAGATGTGGGTGACATTACAACAGTCTAACGTGTCTCGAAACCAGAGGAAGGCTACGGGTGGCAAACTAAAAATTGACACTACGCATTTACGTCCGAGTGAAATGTCTCGTCCGAATGTCTCCCGTGCTAGGAACAGCTCTGACTACCTAGTTTCCGAATGCCGCTCTTGTTCGGAACAGCTCTGACTAGGTAGTTTTCCGAATGTCTGTCGTGCCTGGAACAGCTCTGACGGGTGCAACGACAAGCACATGTGCGAAAACTCGCTGAGTGAATACCTTCTGCAGACCTGTCTGGTTTGTGCGGGAACGGCCCGGGGCGAACGAAAAGCCCAATATATTGAAGTGAGGAATTAAAGCAGCCATGAGCACGACGTGACCATTCCCTCGGTGAGCCCAGTATCAGGGCGCTAGGTGTCGGCCCTGCAACTATGGAAGCAACCTAGGATGGCGGAAAATGCTATGGACTGTGCCTTCCTTCTCTTGAGGGATGACCGAAGTCCTCGACTGTTCGAACTTGACCAGCTGGGATGTGGACGGTACCACAAAAGTGAGAGTCTCCCAGGATTGCTAACCTGGTCAAAAATGCACGCGAAAGCCGGATGTGTGACCTAAGGGTTTTCAACCCAAGGGTGCCTAACGCACACCGCAATCACATCTGAAAAAACACTCCGGATGAACGAAAAGAAGAAGAAATTCTCTTATATGGTTGTACATATAGCTTTGGTTTCTGCTACATGGTTGTACATATAGCATTGACTTATCTTACATGGTTGTACATATAATATTAAATTCTCTTATATGGCTGTACATATAGCATTGATTTATCTTAAATGGTTGTACATATAACATAAACTTCTCTTAAATGGTTGTACATATAGCATTGACGTCTTTTACACGATGATACGTATATCATTGTATTCTATAACTGGGTGATATATTTACAATGATATTATATTACAAGATGATACATATAGAATTGTACTCTATTACTAGATGACACACGTATAATTGTACTCAGTTACTAGATGATACATATGTAATTATTTTCTATTACTAGATGCTACATATAGAATTGAATTATATTACAAGGTGATACATATATAATTGAATTATATTACCAGGTGTTACACATAGAAATGAATTATATTACTTGTAATTATATAGAATTGAATTGTATTACTTGATGATACATATACAATTGAATTATATTACTATATGATGCATATATAATTGAATTATATTACTACATGATACTTATATAATTCAATTATATTACTAAGTGATACATATAGAATTGAATTTTATTACTAGACAATACACATAGCACTGTTTTCTATTACCAAAGGACACATATAACATTGTATTCTATTACTAAATGATACATATAGCATTGTATTCTATTACTAAATGACACATATAGCATTGTATTCTATTACTAAATGACATATACAGCATTGTATTCTATTACTAAATGACACATATAGCATTGTATTCTATTACTAAATGACACATATGGCATTGTATTCTATTACTAAATGACACATATAGCATTGATTTCTATTAACAAATGACACATATATCATTGTATTCTATTACTAAATGACACATATAGCATTGTATTCTATTAACAAATGACACATATAGCATTGTATTCTATTAACAAATAACATATATAGCATTGTATTCTATTACTAAATGACATATATAGCATTGTATTCTATTACTAAATGACACATATAGCATTTCATTCTATTACTAAATGACATATATAGCATTGTATTCTATTACTAAATGACACATATTGCATTATATTCTATTACTAAATGACATATATAGCATTGTATTCTATTACTAAATGACACATATAGCATTGTATTCTATTACTAAATGACACATATAGCATTGTATTATATTACTAAATGACACATATAACATTGTATTCTATTACTAGATGACACATATAGCATTGTATTCTATTACTAGATGACATATATAAGATTGTATTCTATTAACAAATGACACATATAGCATTTATTATATTAACAAATGACACATATAGCATTGTATTCTATTAACAAATAACACATACAGCATTGTATTCTATTACTAAATGACATATACAGCATTGTATTCTATTACTAAATGACACATATAGCATTGTATTCTATTATTAAATGACATATACAGCATTGTATTCTATTACTAAATGACACATATAGCATTGTATTCTATTACTAAATGACATATATAGCATTGTATTCTATTATTAAATGACACATATAGCATTGTATTCTATTACTAGATGATATCCACATGGCCGAATGGGTAAGAACGCGTGTTCTTAAACATCCGGTGTGCTGATGCCGAAATAAAACGCTTCAAACCCCTACACCGGACAGCTGGACTAAAATGGTTGACCTGTCGTCCTTGACTTTGGGACGAATTACAATACCTCTGATGTCGGGGGGTTCACCTGGGCGAGGACACTATTAATATGGAAAACTAACCTAACGCAAAATTCAGTCCATCACTATTATAAAATAGTGGTATGGACTTACGCTTTATTCAAAGCGAGCGGCCAAAAAAAAGTATGGTAATGTAGGGAGTGTTTTTTTTAACACCCTTCCTTAAAAAAAACCAAGTAAGTCAAAAAAATTAAAAAGAAAGGAACAAATTAAGGCGCAGAAAATTTTTTTTAATTAAAACTTAAAATTTTTTTACAATAAAACCCCCCTTTTAAAATTTAAATATGTAAAATTTTTTTTAAAAAGGGAAAATTTA
>JACEFZ010009409.1:5000-24636 GCA_014155875.1 Cepaea nemoralis
AACTTCTTGAGAACTTTCTCATCTGCTCCCCACGTTGTACCAGCAAGCTTTTTCATGATTGCCATTCTTTGCCTTGCTCTTGTTCGATTTTCTCAACCTGTGTCTTCCATGTCAGGCGACGATCAAAGGTGACTCCTAGATAGTTTGGATTTTCTTCATGGCGCAACATTTTTCCATTCAATACCAGCTTAGGTTGCTGAGTTTTAGTTGAGAGGGAGAACACTGTGCATGTTGTTTTCTCCTCACTTATCTTCACTAGCCATGATTTTGACCAGTCCTCTAGCGCTAATAGGGCTTGCTGTATTCTGCTGTTAGCTGTACTAATATATTCTTCAGATGTCCATATGGCTAGGTCATCTGCAAAGGATGATGTGTGTACTCTGGCTGGAAAATTTTCTGTGATGTCGTTTATATATGCTAGGAATAATGTTGGTGAAAGAACTCCTCCTTGGGGGACACCTTGCTCCAACAGCATCATTTTGCTGGTTTGTCCTTGTACTTTTGTCCTGGCAGTTCTGTTCTCAAGGTAGTGGCTGATCCATTTGTACATTTTCCCACAAACATGCATTTTTTGCAGTTTTACTTTCAGTCCTTCCTTCCATACTTTATCAAATGCTTTTTCTAAATCTATCCAGACCGCTAGTGTGTGCTTTTTCTCTTGGAAGGCATCCTCTATTTCCTGAGCTATATAGGTTATTTGATCTTCAGTGGATCTGTACTTTCTGAATCCTGCTTGGTGAGGTGTTAAGAGTTGGTTTTCTTCCAGATGCCATGTTAGCCTGCCATTGATAATGCGTTCCATTAATTTTCCTACACAGCTAAGAAGACTGATAGGTCGATAGCCATTTGGTTCTTCCAGGTCTTTTCCTTTCTTTGGGACTGGTATTAGTATAGCTTCCTTCCATGCCTGTGGGACTATTCCCCTCTTCCAGCTGTAATTTAGGACTGCTAGTAGTTTCTTTTTTGCCTTAGTGCCTAGTCCTTATTAGCATTTCATTTGTGATTCCATCCTTTCCTGGTGATGTCTTCCTTTTTAGGGTATTCATTGCCTGTTCCATTTCTTCCATTGTTAGATTTGCCATCATATATTCTGCTGCTGTCTCTGTATATCTATGATGTATCTGTTTATCTTTGATTGCTTTCTTCTGTTCGGCTGTAATATCAATGTGGTTTGCACTGGCATAGTGTTCCATTAGTGCATTTGCAGCCTTTTTTCCTGTAAGCAAGGCATTTCCTTGTTTAATTGTTATTTGTTTGTTTCTAGGTCCTTCATTGTTCATGGCTTTCACTAGTTTCCATAGTTTGTTTCCATCCCTGTCAAAATTCAGGTTTTCTGTTTTTTTTCTCCAACAATCTCTTGTTGTTTGATTTACTGTTCTTTTATATTTTGCTGAGATGGCTTTGAGAGAGATGTTCGCTTCAGTTGTTTGTTCTCTTCTCTGCGGTCTTCCTAGCATCTTCAACTTTGTCCTCCAAAATTTGTAGTTCCTCAGTCCAGTATGGTTTGTAATTTTTCCTCGCTCCTCTTGGAATAGACTCAGTGGCCGCCTGTATTATTGCTCTGTTTAGACTTTCCACCATTTGCTTCATGTTGCCATATCGTGTATTTATGTTTTCACAATATTTGTCTGTTAGTATGGCAAATCTGTCCCAATCTGCTCGTTTGTAATTCCAGCGGGGCAAAGGCTTTTGCTCCTGTGGAACATACTCCATATTTATTACAAGCTTGATTGGTCTGTGGTCACTACCTGCTAATTGGTCAAGCACATGGCGATCGATTTTGTGGAGCATGTCTCCTGTGCAGAAAGCTAAGTCTGGAGTAGAAGTGGTAATCCATCTTCTGGAGTAGAAGCTCGGTGTGTCATCCGCTTTGTTGAGTAGATGGAGATTTGAGTCTATTTCCCAGTCCTCCACTTCATCTCCTCTTTTGTCAGTATATGGTATTCCCATCTTTCTGAACGGCTATTAAAGTCTCCGACAACAATGCAATTTGTGTCAGTTATTTTCATGTTTGAGAGTGTAAGATCCTTATCTGCCGGGCTATACAGATTGTAAATTCTTATTTTCACGTCCTTTATCATTATATCAACGCCTATAATTTCCGTTTGGTTGTCAGAGATCACAGATACTTCGCTGCAAGGTATTGTATTTCGTGTAAGTATTAGAACTCCTCCTTTGTGTCCTTCGCGGTCGAAACGTGTGGCCTGATATCCCTTGACTGAAAATGTGCGATTGGCGTTGAGGTGTGTCTCTTGAATGCATGCCACATCTATTCCATCTTTATGAAGACGCTGTGTTAGGGAGGCTTTCTTGTTATAAACTCCTTCTGCATTCCATTGTAGTATGTTGAGTGTCCGGGGTGTTTGGTCAATAGCTCTTAACCTACTCCTCTGTGCCTTGACTCCACAGCACAGGGGAAGGTGACCACCAGTAGTCATGGGTGGACCCCCTCGAGGCAGGGGGCCCGGCACTATCACCGCCTGATGGGACTTCACGGGATTAGCACCATAACGATTAATTTTCATCTGTGGCATCATGAAATGATAAAGTTACGTTGCACTTCTTTGTCAAGCCTATGGCTCAGTACATCCGATTTCGACAAGCATTTGTTCGGGATGCTTTCCCTAGCCTTTGACTGTCCCCAGTCTACCTACAAGGCAGCAGGTTTGTGCGTCACTTTGTCTGGTCCCTCTCCCTTGACCTGTCCGACATGGGTGACCCTACCAGTAGCTGTGCTACCGTCGGCATAGCTCTTGGGGTCATTGGAACGCACAAGCCCCTCTACCTCGTCAAGGTGGACGCACGGCAGAGGGGTGTGGTGGTCTCATTAGTAAATACTCAATTTAGAAATCATCATCAAACCTGCTAAAAATAGTGTATATTCAGTCATTATTATCAATATAATCAACATGTAGCTGGTTCTTTGCTGAATATGGCTTTCATTATATTCCAGCAAAATGATTGTCTCAATCTGTTGCCAGTTCTTCTGCCTCATGCATTTTCATACTCAAGATGTTTTCCATGGCCCACATTTTTTCAAGACTCATTCAATCTATGCAGGTCTCATACAATTGTGAAAAATGTGTAAGTGTGCATGTTTCATTGTACTGTTCAGTTAAGTAGGCTTTCACATGTTTGTATTTATTGAGTGTTCACTAAACTTCTAAATGTAGATGTTATATTTATAATAACAAATTCTACCATGTAGTTTGATCATAAAAATCAAGGCATAATTAACCCTTTTAGGACGGAACAACCTTGAGCCAAATGTAGCTTTCCCTCTGTAGAAGACGGAGCCATTTTTTTGGAGTACAGAAATGACTGAAGTGACAATTTTATAAATTCAAAAACAAATATTAGAACAGTATATAGGTATATACAAGTATATATATTCTTAAAGAAGATAAACTAAAGTTTATTTATGTGTATGATTGAAGTTATTTTGTTCATGTTTTAGCAAATTTGGTGACCTCATTTGCATTTTGTGAAAAATAAAATATTTAATATCATCATAATATTTAGTAATAAAATACATTTTTTTTAAATGGTACTCACCTAATATTTCATCACTACACCACTTTAGAATAATTTTGAAAACTTACGTTTAGAAAAACAACAACCATAAAGTCCCTTTTGACATTTGTTTCTCATTGAATCAAACCCATGTTGAGAATTATGGCTATGAAGGCCCTCATTTCATTCGCAGTAACCTCAACCTCAACCCAACTGTGCGCGACAGACCTTCTCTTGAGGACTCCACTATCTAGAAACTGCCTGGCATATCCGTTTGTTTCTTTCATAAACAATTTAATAAGAGTGTGAGAAACAACTCCAAATACATAATAGGTGCGGCATATAATATACTTTAAATACTAAAATACTAAAACCGGGGTTTCCGGTTTTAGGTCAAGATGGCGAGACGTGTTTCTTTCTAGCTCGGCTTAGAACGGTTGATCGGCGGTCCGACAAACCATCATCGTAAAATTTCCCGTTGTTTCAGAACCAGATTTCTGGCTCTAAATGTTATGTTGCTTCGCTGAAATTTGTTGAATTCCAAGGATATTTCAAATTGGCTATTGGAACGTTAAAATCCAACCCACGTGTGTAGTGAAGTGTGTGTTGTGTTATGAACGGTTACAACCGGACCGGGATATTCTCGACGTGTTTCCTTCTAGCTTGGCTTAAGACGGTTTATCGACGATCCGACTAATCATTTTCCGTTACTTCAAGATCAGTAAATGTTATAATGTGTCGCTCAAATATGTTAAACTCCAAGGATACTTTCAAGATTGGTTACTGGAATGTCAGAACTATGTACCAGACAGGGAAAACGACTCAGGTGTGTAATGTTATGAATGAATACAACCTAGAAATTCTTGGGGTTAGCGAGTGCAGATGGACTGACTCAGGTAAGACATTTCTCAACTGTGAACAAAGACATATAATTTATTCAGGAAGAACCGACAACCATCATTCGAACGGAGTGGCTATCATCATGTCAAAAAATGTAGAAAGATCACTGATCAGCTGGGAACCAGTAAATGATAGAATCATAACAGCTCGTTACCAAACGAAATATTTCAAGCTAACAATCATCCAGTGCTACGCACCTACCAACGACGATACAGACATCAACAAAGATAATTTCTATGAACAACTAATTGGTACCATCAACTCATCTCCCAAGCACGACATTGTTGTTGTAATGGGCGATTTCAATGCAAAGATAGGGTCTGACAATAAGGGTGTTGAGAGATATATGGGAATTCACGGCTTAGGGGATATGAACCAAAACGGAGAGAGACTACTAGAATTCTGTGAAATAGCAAATCTGATAGTAGCAAACTCTTTATTTCCGCACAAAGATATACACAAAGTAATGTTGTAATGGGCGATTTCAATGCAAAGATAGGGTCTGACAATAAGGGTGTTGAGAGATATATGGGAATTCACGGCTTAGGGGATATGAACCAAAACGGAGAGAGACTACTAGAATTCTGTGAAATAGCAAATCTGATAGTAGCAAACTCTTTATTTCCGCACAAAGATATACACAAAGTCACGTGGAACTCGCCTGATAGCATCACAAAAAATCAGATAGACCATTTTTGCATTAATGCCAAATTCCGTTCATCAGTACAAGACGTCAGAGCCTACAGAGGTGCAGATGCTGGCAGTGATCACAATCTCTGCATTGCCAAACTAAAAATAAAGCTCAAGACTCTGCACAGATCACCCAGAATTAAGAAAATAAACTCACAGTCCCTACTGACTAAAGAACACCAACTCGCATTCAATTCAGAGGTACAAAGCATCTATGCTAACAAAGAAAGTATATCGAGCAGTGCGAATATTAAAAACAACATTGAAGAAAATTGGAATTTCCTAAAAACTACCTTGCTAAATGCTGCAACAAACACAGTCGGCTACGTACAAAGACAGAAGAAGAAGTGGCTAAGCGATAACACCTGGACGAAGATACAAGAAAGAAAACAAGCAAAACTAACACTTCTTTCTGCAAAAGACACATCTTCATATGAAACCCATAAGCAAAAGTACTCTATGTTGGATAAAGAGGTGAAATCAAGCGCACGAAAAGACAAACAGAACTTTATTCACAGCCTGGCCTCCGACGCCGAATCAGCTGCCAGAACTGGAAACAACAGAGCCGTATTCCATATCATGAAGCAACTATGCAATCACTCACCTACACCAAACATACCCATCAAAGACAAACAAGGCAATCAACTGTTATCCGATGACCTTCAAAAGCAACGATGGGCAGAACATTTCAAAGAAATATTAAATAGACCGCAGCCTGACACTGTTCCGAACCTGGATGGAGAAATTACTATGCCCCCACTGGATGCCTCCTGCGAGTCATTCACCATGGAAGAGATTAAAGCAGCCACCAAAAAATTGAAGAACAACAAAGCTGTTGGTGAAGATGAAATCTCAGGAGAAATGCTCAAAGCAGCAGATGAGAACACCTTACAACGTTTGTTACAGCTGATCAATGAAATCTGGCAAAGCGAATCCCCACCACAACAGTGGAAAGATGGTGTAATTTTCAAACTGCCTAAAAAGGGCGATATGTCTGATTGCAATAATTGGCGTGGTATCACTCTATTGTCAGTACCAGGAAAACTTTTTTGTAGCATGTTACTTGAGAGATTGAAAAAGGCGATAGATGAAAGGCTCAGAGAAGAACAAGCAGGCTTCAGACCAAAACGGTCATGCATAGACCACATTTTCACCCTCAGAATAATCATTGAAGACTCCGTAGAATTCCAGTCGAAATTAATCACAAACTTTGTCGACTTTCAAAAAGCCTTCGACAGCATCCACCGTCCTTCACTTTGGAATCTACTTAACATCTATGGTTTTCCTACCAAATATACCAACGTCATAAAATCTTTCTACAAAGAGACACGTTGCTGCGTAAGAACAGAAACAGGCAACTCTGACTGGTTCTCAGTCGAAACAGGAGTGAAACAGGGTTGTGTCTTATCACCGATGCTTTTTGGAATAGCTATCGATTGGGTCATGCGCAAATGCACAAGCAACACAAATATGGGTATTCATTGGGTTGACAAAATTCTAGAAGACCTGGACTTTGCCGACGACATAGTGCTTTTGAGTTCAACACATCCGGATGCTCAAGAGAAAATAAACCACCTCCAAAATGTTTCAGGGCAAATTGGTCTCCAAATTAACACCACAAAAACAAAGACTATTGATCTTACCAACAGTTCAGATGAGACCAAATTGAACAGCTACGTTCTTGAAAAAGTCAACAGCTTCACATACCTAGGAAGCAAAATGACATCCACAGGGGACTCAACACCAGAAATATCAACTAGAATCGCACTGGCATCTAGTGCCTTCAACAAACTGTCAAACATCTGGAAGTCAAAGACACTCAGCAAACACACAAAACTTAAAATCTTCAACTCTTGTGTGATTCCAGTGTTAACGTATGGATGTGAAAGTTGGAAATCAACGGTACGGTAGCTTTAGATAAAAAATTAGACAATTTTGAGAACAAATGTCTTAGAAGACTTCTAAACATCCACTGGACAGACTTCAGAACCAATTCGCAAATAAGACAAGAGACTAAGCAAGATACAGTATCCAATTTCATAAGAAGACGCCGTTGGAACTACATCGGCCATGTACTCAGAATGGACAAGACAAGACTCCCCTACCAAGCCCTCATATGGTCACCGGTAGGGAAAAGAAAACGGGGAAGACCAAGAGAGACCCTGCGTAGAACCATCATTAGAGAAGGCTCATTCAATGGCCAAGTAAATATCCAAGATCTACAACAGATAGCAGCGAACCGCCAGGCATGGAGAGACAGGACTTCTGCCCTATGCGCCACCTTAGGCACAAGAGGAAAGACTAATATAATATATGTTTTGCATATCCTTTACAGGACATCGCTGTCAACATCAGCATTTTTCAGCTGATTGTTGATTTCTTGGCAAGATTACGCTCAGTAGTTTGCTATTGCTTTCTGAGCGGCCAGCTCACATATCCCGTAAATTACTGACGAGGTTCGAACTACTGCTGATTCTCACCGTCATCACGTTACCTACAAGAGTATATGAGATTACGGAGAAAAGTCACTAACCATAGGCCAGGAAGCCGGCAGTGGGGCATATAGGTAGTCCAAATAGGTGGGCCGGACATCTCCATGAATGGATATGGATCAACACGGTCCTCTTTAGTCCAGTATAGGTGTTGGCTTTTAAGCGACACCTAAACCATGGGAACACGAGGTCTGGTCCTTCATCTGCACTTTCCGTAACACTACAGTCATTATCTGACAGTCCTGAACTGTCAAAGCTAGTCAATGCTAATACGTCTTCGGGTTCAAAGCTGGTCATTTTAGAAATCAAAAATCCACGAAAAACTGGGAATCTGCGTTAAAACTCACAAATTTAAATCCCTCTGTGAGAAACGTGTGCTGTACGCTGCCATTTGCAAAAGTAAAATGGCTGACAGTTGACGGCAGCATTTGATTGGCCTGTAGAATTAAAAGCAAACCAATCAAAGCAGTTTTTACAAACAGGGCTGATGATCGGCCCGGCCGGATTTTTGGCTAGTGCCTTGTGGCGACACCATGGCCGAGAAATCGGCCCCGTCAAAGTCAAAACTGTCAGTCGGCCCCGTCAAAGTAAAAGGGTTAATAGGATTTTCCATCGTGCTGTGACGTGACCTGAAATTGAACTGGAAATTATGTACTGCGTCACCCCAGACTTTTCCACTGCCTTGTCAAAAATGGCTTCTGTAAAGACCATTCATGCTTCCCACGTCATTCATTCATTCAAATATCACATGACAGTAACAGACATCATCTGGGGTTTTCCAGGAAAGGTCAGTCTAATATTTCATGCACAGCGATTGGTTGAAATTATCATAGCTTTTTTAATACATTTAATTATTTGCTGTAACGTAAAGTAAGTAATTTTATTTTTTAAAGCGTGTGTACTTAGTACAATATGTTTAGATGTATATTCGAATTCTGCACAGATTTTGACATTTATGTGGAAAGTTTAATTGACAATGGTCACTTATGCCGGTAGAAAAACATTATTTCTGCTCACATGTTTCGCCTTTGTTCATGAAAAGCAAAGATAGCGGCCGACGTGAATATTGATCAGAATCGGCTAACATCCTGCAATTTGAACTACTAAAGTGAAAGAGAATACACGTTTAAAGATTATTAATAATTTATTTGTATACTTTTACTATTTATTTATCATTTAACATAATGGAACATATATTTGTAGTCAGTTTTCAAGATCGGTCTATGACCCGTTTGAGACCATCACCGGACCGGCAGGGGAGATAATACGGGCCACACTGAAGAGTTCCAAACAAAAGGCAAACGTGATAATTTTATACGGAACTACCTTCACAAAAATGTGAATATCTTCACCTAGAATTGACATACAGGCATCATTGAGGTACCAATAGATTTCGTTTTTTCAAGGTCTTTCTATGGTCGTGGTCTCATTAGTAAATACTCAAATGTAAAATCTCGATAGAACCATCTATAAATTATAGTATAATTAATCATAATGATAATCCGAATCGGAAAAAAGACCACTGACTTGGAGCGATGGCGTGACACATATTAGTAGCAATGTCAGAGTCACCGGGTTTTCCCGTTTACTTCCTGTTTCGTTTTCGTAATTTCGCGACCTTTTAGTCGCGACCAACGATTTCACTTCTGGTCTGAGCATGTCCTTCTAAAAAATCCCAAAAAAATGAAAGAAACGTGGTACGATGAAAGGGGAAGTTATTCTAATATTTTAAGTATTGGATCGTCTACTTCGCGTGAAAGTGATTGCGCCAAAATAACCGTTTTCTCAAGATATTATTTGACTATATTCACGAATATTACGGTAATCTGTCTTATAACTCTTGTAGCTTAAAGAAGGCTAAACTTTTTATTGTATTTTTGAATGCCTCGTCCAATTTTACATAAATATGAAGAGTTTCAACACAGCTGCTGTCAGCTGAAGTTCAGGGGGAAAAAATTAGTGACATCGCAATGGCCGTCATGTAAGAATAAGATTGCGGCCATTTTAAATTGTTAATTAGGTCACGTCGCATCCTATAAAAAAAATTAAAGATACATCAAGTTAGGCCTCGCCGCCCCGGACGCAATGATATATGGCACAATGTTGTCCGTGTACAAATAAACAAGCCACGGTAATAGAAGGCAAATAATAAACAATTGGCGGCCATTTTAAATTGTTAATTAGGTCACGGCGCATCCTATAAAAAAAAATTAAAAATACGTCAAGTTAGGCCTCGCCGCCCCGGACGCAATGATATATGGCACAATGTTGTCCATTTACAAATAAACAAGCCACGGTAATAGAAGGCAGAATTTCTCAGCTTCCAATCTTAGGGCCGCGATAAATCCTGACTTATCAGTTAATTTATCATTGCACTTCCTGGTATTAAATTACGTCACCATATAATTCATAACTCCGCTTAGAATCAACGTACAGTCTTCGTTGAGATACCGTTGGATTCGTCTCGTCAAGCTCTATCTAACTGGTATGATTTCATAAGTAAAAACCCAATTTTTAAATATTGACCAAAATTGCTAATATTAGTATTAAATGATTACAAGCACCGTCACAAGATTAGTTAGTTAGTCTTTCCTCTTGAGCCTAAGGCGGCGCATAGGGCAGAAGTCCTGTCTCTCCATGCTTGGCGGTTCGCTGCTACCTGTTGTAGATCTTGGATATTTACTTATATATTACGTCACAAGATTAGAGACACGTTTAACCAATTACATATTACTATTAGTAAAAGTATTATTTACCTTCAATAAATCTCTCTGATGTAGACATATTCAGCAATGACAATTAACAAGAGAGTGCAGTCCGACATTGGGACGCGGCCATGTTTAACAACCAGCACTTCACAATAACGGAAGTCATTCATTCATTCATTCATCATGTGCCGTGCCGGTAAGCGTGGGCGGTCACGATTCGCTATCACACTCGATCACCAGAGTCGTGGATCAGCTATGTGTTCTTGTCTTGACCTTACCACGTTGCCAAGCCATCCAGGTATATACTTCTCTGCTATCCTCTTGTTCGTTTCCCCCTCTATCTTGCCAGTTGAAATCAAGTTCTCCAATTTATTTCTTCGCATAATAATTAATATGTGACTAAACAATTTTGACTGTTTACTTTTAATTTCTCTAACTAGTGTACGATTTTCATTTGTTTCTTGTAGGACTTGGTCATTGGTTTTTCTGGACGATGATTGTGTTTTTTGCATTTCCTCAGAAATCACATTTCTACAGCCATCAGATGTTTCTCATATTGTCTGCTCATTGTCCAAGCTTCACATCCATATTACAAAAGTACCGGCTCTATGTAGCACTTTGACACTCTTTTTCTAGTTGCTATTGACATTTTTTATTGGTCAGAATGTTTTCCATCTTGGAAAAGGCTTCCTTCGCTGTGGCAATTCTTGTTCTCATCCCTTCAAGGCATCTCCCATCAGATGTTATTACTGTTCCGAGATTATTGTACCGATTCACTTGTTGAAGAATATATTCCCATTATTACATTGTAGTATTTCCATCTTCCTAGTGACGACCATAATCTGTGTCTTCTTACAGTTTAATTCTAACCCTAGTTGTTCACTGTGTGCAACAAACGCATCTACTAAATGTTGCCGATCCTGCTCATTGTCTGCAATTAATACTGTATCATCTGCATATCTAATGTTATTTATGTTACGCCCCCAAATGGTGATTCCTCTCATATCTTCTACAAGACAGTACTGGACATTTGATCAGTCAACACAGAACCCGTGTAACAAGTCGTTATATACTGGCAGGAATGATAACGAGGAGATCGGATTACCTGTGGGTCTATCAGGAGTGCCGTGATGATGATTCTCATTTATAATGAAATAATGAATTCAATTTATTTGAGTTAAATACCGACATCGCAACACTCGAGATAATCCAATATGCGATATTCCTTCCTCTTCATCAACCAGTGAATTGTCCCAATACTATTGTTACCACCTGTAATCTGATCATATGTCCCTGTGGTCTTTCCTCGGAGAACTGAATGTCGACCAGATCCTCTGGTCACTCTCTTCCACGCCATACTCTACATGCAATGGTGGTGTTCGTCCAACGCTAAACACATGATCCCAACCACACCAACCCCTCCCCACCACCACATTTGCCTTATCCTGCACCAATACCCTAGGAAGATGTGCAGATCCAGCCAATATGTCAACCTGCTCATTTCCTAACATACCAGCACGTCCTGGGGGAAAGATCCACATGATTCTCCCCCCCCCCCCCTACCTTTTTAAATTTTGTTTAAACTGAAGCACACCACTTTGCTCGACACATGCCTGTCTTGATCCTACCCAGCATGCTCTGTGAGTCCGTTACAATCACGTCATGTGTGTTGCTTATCCAGCAGCCAGGGGAATGACGCAGTGATTACCCCCACCTCCATTCTCAGACTATACTTTGTGGGTGTCATATGCCAGGTTCCCCTGATCTACACACTGTCTATTAATCTTCGCTGTGATCACACAGGCACTTACTTTGCCTCTTAGCACAGAGCCACCAATGTCGATGATTACATTCAGAGCTGTCTGCTGGCCGATTCCTATTCACTCGTTCCAGCGAAATTATGACCCAGCTCAGGTCTGACATTTCCTATGGTATTCTGACCTCTCTTCTCTCCCAATGTTTTCGAGCATACACACTTCTCTGACACATGGTACAGCACAGCATACGATGACAACAACCGACCTATGACAACTGACACGCAAAGGGGGAGGCGTTTCTTGCACGATTTCTGAAACAGACTGATCAGCAGAGCAGAGCTTGTAGGAAATACGGTCAGAGACCACTTTGTGTGACTACTATGAAGGCATGATACAGGTAGAGGATATTAGACGTGTCCTGAAGAGAACTAAAGACACAGCACCAGGCCCGGATGGGTTTAGGTACACTCATATGAAGAACATGAATGATGGTGACTTGGAGGATATATTTTCTTTTAAAAATCTCAATATTAGCATGAAAACTGGAGAGATACCCCAGGATTGGTTGCACAGCTACCTTTTCCCACTTCCAAAGCCAGGCAAGGATCACCCAAAACTAAATGGATATAGAATGACACGTTACAAAACACTTTGGCAAAGTACTCGAGAAGATACTAGCATGCAAGCTACAACACCACTTGGACAGATGTAAACTGTGTCCAAGAGAGCTTAGTAGTTACCAGTCTGGGAAGAACATGTGGGAAACTGCGACAACATTTGCATTCGGTGTCTTAGAGAGCTTCCAGGATAAAAACAAAGAGTTAGTTAGTTAGTTAGTTAATTAGTTAATTAGTTAGTTAGTCAGTCAGTCGACAGACCATCCTCATTGCACATCGAACCATTCAGTCAATAAGTGCTCGGATCCAGTCCTCAGCAAATCCCGCAGCGTGTAGCGGCTCACGACACCAGTTCTGTGTTGGTTAATCCATCTTCTTTGGCTTCCTGTGTAGTGTTCTTGTTTGGTAACCAAGAGACTTGACCTGGAAGATACTTGCAACAGGATCAGGTGTGATATTTTGATATACACTCTTTTTTTTTTCTTTTTTTTTTTGACATGGATGCCTGCCCTTGGATTGTCAAAGGATTGCGGCAGTACTTAATGAACGTAAAATCGCAATTCACATGGATTCATGGACTTCTCACCCCTGTACCATTACACATGGGCTGCCACAGGGATCTCCCATGTCCCTAGAGCTCTTCAATGCATGCACCAGCAAAGTCGCGGCAATTGGGGCACCACTAATTGGTAGAATCTTGACATTCGCAGATGATGTCCTGGCTTCCAATCAGGGAAGAGAAGGGGAAAGAATGACTGAAGTCTTACAGTCGGCAGTAAATAAGGTGGCGGAGTGCTGCGTGGACTCAAAGGCCGTAATAAATCCAGCCAATGCATGGGTCGATTAGCATTCCCTGGATAATAATTGAATAGTGAAAGCAGATTGCCACATAGTGGTCACGCTCACACGCACCACATAGTGGGAATTGGGAGATTCCCAGTCTAACAATAGAATGACTTGACCACTAGGGAAAACTAAGGACGACGTAAGCATCGTCAAGACAGCAACGGAGAACTTCGAGAAAGGACATCAAGACGGCTGTGTGTGTTTTCCCTGAAAGCTCCGTGAACAAAAGGTTTGATCATTTAGGGCAAGGCATTGTTACTGAGGGATATCGCCTGTTTACATAGCATTCTTGTCATACTCAGGACCGGAACATATAGCAAGTATAGACAACGAGTTAACGAGTTATGTTGGACATTAGCTGCAATATGCTTTAGGAGATTGTGTAATTATAGAATTGGATGAACGGCCAGGTTGTATTAACATATATAACGTCCCGTGCCCGTGTTAGGGCCCCGTTATATGATACCGCAGTGTTGTGTTCATTTTGTCTAAAAGAGAGCAGATCCGAAATAAAAGGATTTATCTCCAGATGTCCCATATATTACGTTGAATGGACGTCCTCTCATTTGATAGAGTAAATTGAAGTACTTGAGAATCACCTTCGATAGATGTATGTCTTTTAAGTATCATGTGAAGGCTTTGGCTGTGAAGGCTGGAACGGAATTAACGCATTGAGGACGATGGCAGAAACCGAGGTAGAGCAGTGGATTCTTTACATGCTCTTTCTGCAGTTAATAATTTCTGTCTGTGAGTATGGTTTAGGGCTGCTGGACAGTATCAAAGAGTCAGCTTGAAAGGTTGGAGCACATACAGAATGCGACCATGCGAATGATTCTGAGTGCACAAAGGACACCAATAATATGAATGAGGCATATCCTTGCAGTCAAACAGTTGCGGAAAAGCAGTGGATCCTACAGGCCAAATGGTACCTAAGAGTCGCTGCAGACTGGATCACCCTCTGCAGGCAGCCATGGATTTAATCAAGGATCATAGAAAAGTTTAGTTTAGTTTAGTCGATGGATCAACATCACGGCACACGGGTGCAACCCATAAGTAACCCGTTCTCCTCCTAACTCAAACCTGAGTCTGGAGAAACTCAGCTCAGTGCACGAACCCCGTAGCACCGGCGAGGATCCTGAAATACTTTGGGTAGATTTTTTACTCGAAATTTTGCCCGGGCAGCGCCGTTAGGCTACTTAGAATGAATGAAGGTGAACTACTTAGATTAGATTAGATCCTTCTATGAACTACTTAGATTAGATTAGATCCTTCTATGAACTACTTAGATTAGATTAGATCCTTCTATGAACTACTTAGATTAGATTAGATCCTTCTATGAACTACTTAGATTAGATTAGATCCTTCTATGAACTACTTAGATTAGATTAGATCCTTGTATGAACTACTTAGATTAGATTAGATCCTTCTATGAACTACTTAGATTAGATTAGATCCTTCTATGAACTACTTAGATTAGATTAGATCCTTCTATGAACTACTTAGATTAGATTAGATCCTTCTATGAACTACTTAGATTAGATTAGATCCTTCGTATGAACTACTTAGATTAGATTAGATCCTTCTATGAACTACTTAGATTAGATTAGATCCTTCTATGAACTACTTAGATTAGATTAGATCCTTGCTATGAACTACTTAGATTAGATTAGATCCTTGCTATGAACTACTTAGATTAGATTAGATCCTTCTATGAACTACTTAGATTAGATTAGATCCTTGTATGAACTACTTAGATTAGATTAGATCCTTCTATGAACTACTTAGATTAGATTAGATCCTTGTATGAACTACTTAGATTAGATTAGATCCTTCTATGAACTACTTAGATTAGATTAGATCCTTCTATGAACTACTTAGACGACTGTCAGTGGATTGTGTGAACCGGATGTATGGTCAACGGGTCAAAGGTCAATACCTTCAGAAGTTTAGGTTTAGGGGGCTGCGTGGTCTCGAGGTATGGTGTCCGCCTCGAGTGCTGGAGGTCCCGGGTTCAAACCCTGGTGAGGACCGGGATTTTTTCACGTGGACTTCTAGTAATAAAATTTCCCCTGGTCTCTGGGTAATGAGATCGGACGCCCGTATGTATTGTTGCGCACGTAAATTAAACTAATCTAGTCTATGACCCTTGGCAGTTGGAAATCGAAAAAAGGGTCATAGACTGAGAAGAGGCAGGTCCTTGATGGCACAGACAGAAATATCGGTACTTCATTTTTAATTCACCGCAAAAAATTAATTCCGGGAAATCATGTGCCATCAGGGTGATTCCATAGTGGGTGTCGGGGTGTGTTGATATACTGTGCAATTGTGTATGGAGTTGGCTTTCGAAAGTAGAAGACAAGCAAGTGCTATTGTGTAATGTATTTATTGAAATAAAGAATAAGGGGAACTGCAGTAAAGGTTAAAAAGGCCATGAATGAATCACCCAAAACCAAATAAAAAACGAGAAGTAGGTTGTGAGCTTTACTAGAACACGATTACAAGAAACAAATTGGACGTTGCGGCCAAAGTCTTCGTCAGCACAGAACAAACAAACACAAACCGACACAAAACTACATGAAGCACACTACATGACAATATAAAGGGTACTTATCTGAATCTGTATCGTAGCTTGGAGAGACTGGCGTGCGTTAGACGACTGTTAGTGGATTGTGTGAACCGGATGTATGGTCAACGGGTCAAAGGTAAATACCGTCAGAAGTTCAGGTATTGGTTGAGCCGCTGGCCGGGAGAATAAGCGGGAGGGGAATGGGGGTGGAGAGGCGCCCATGTGAGCAGAAGAGTAAAAATTGGGATTGGCAAAGATGTCACGGACGCAGTTCGCAATTAGCAGTTCTCGTTAAGCACGTGAACCTCACCCCTCCCACCGCTAGCTGTATAGTCCACTAACAAGATAGTTGCATGTCCTTTGCACATTACGTCACAGTGAGCCCCAGTATTATTTTTGATGTTTTGGATTTCTTTGCAGTTTTGCGTTCGGTGGTTTGCAATCGTCTTCTGAGCGACTGCTTCTCATGCCCCTCTGTGAGGACCAACACAATAAAATCTTCCGCAGCTGTGTTTCAAACGCTTAACGACAGCTGCTAATTTCGAACTGTGTTCGTGACATCTTTGCCAATCCCAAATTTTACTCTTCTGCTCCCATGGGCGCATCTCCACCCCCATTTCCCTCCTGCTTATTCTCCCACCCAGCAGCTCAGCCAATACCTGAACTTCTGACGATATTGACCTTTGGCCCGTTGACCATACATCCGGTTCACACAACCCACCGACAGTCGTCTAACGCACGCCAGTCGCTCCAAGCTAGGATACAGATTCAGATAAGTACTCTTTATATTGTCATGTAGTGTGTTTCATGTAGTTTTGTGTTAGAAAAGCAGCTGGTTTTATCAAAAGAGTTGTAAAACTAGCATACATGTCACGGAGACAATAGTCGGCCTGTGACTGATAACATGCCAAGACCAGCGGTTAAAAGGAATGAAATGGATCGGGTAAAGGGAGTCATTCACATGCGAAGGTTGATAGAAGTTGAAAAGACACCAATTAAAATTATTGCTAGACAGCCGGGAGACTTTACACTGATAATGAACCCTGCTACGGTCAACCGTGTGAACTGAAGCTGGGCGGGGGAATAGAATTAATTACCTGTAGAAGGTCATGCATGGCAAACTGATAATGAAACCACACAGGCTAAATGCTGTGTGAAAAGAGATCTTAATTGGCAATTAAAACTGGGAAGGCACAGAGGCACCCCAGATGATAAGAGCGTTTTGTCGTACTTAGTATAAATACGAGTGCCTAGATACTTTCAGATCAGATTTGTCAAATATGTTGAAACATGTATGGAAAGTAAATGATAATTTATTTAGTAACTATTCAGTAAAATTGCGGATGTTTGTCTTTCTGTCTGATCTATGTTATTTCATTAAGACTATCAGTGTTTCTCGTTAATGATCTGCAAACTAGTATAAAGTCGCTTAAAAGTCGACAGGGTTGACTTCATTGCACCGGGTTTTATCCCATATGGCTCGGTCTCTTTCCGCAGCACGGAAAGCGTCGCACAAAGCACGAACTCCAGTAGCTTTTAGCGACGATCCACAGGAGTCTCCAAAACATTTAACTCGTAAACTAAAGGATGCGGTCCGGAATCGAACCCACAACCTTCGGAGCATGAGTCAAACGGCTTTGACCACTTCGCCACAGAGACTCCCTGCAAACTAGTATTCCTCAGCTTACTGTCTATAGCAGTGTTTCCCAACGTGGGGCCCACGCCACACAGGAAAGGGGGGGGGGGATTCGATTGTTAAGGGGCGCAATTCGAAAATGGAAGAAATCAGCTGGGTATAACAAAACGGGCAGACTTAAGACTGAAGTTAATTAAACTGGAACCTGATATAAAATCTCTTTGCAGCAAGCATCAAGCGCAAGGATATCACTAAATTTAAATAATAAATAATTAAAATAATATACAAAGATCTTTCATTAAAATTATTTTGTACTTGAATTTCAGTTCTCCATTATATGTTTTAAAAATTTACTTACTGTGTTTGCTTAATAATTTCCTGTTGATTTCTTCCTAAAACCTATCATTCAAGTTTCTTTAGTGAACATTTCAATTTTTGAATATTAAAAATAATGGGGGGTACGGGGTGTCAGGCATTGGTAACACCTTTGGTAAGGATGACTCTCATGTCATTTTTAGGACCCATCCCCCACTGACACCCAGCTAGTGCCAGTGGCTCCTAGTAGCTGTCAGCATGCGACAGCGGCCACCCCCGGGCAACAGCTGTGAGAGGCTGGCTAAACCAAGCACGGGTAGCTGATGTGGTGTCAAACCAAGAGGTGAACTAGGGTATGCCTACCCAGCATGTGAAGACAGGATCCGGCAGACTGCGTGGAAGAAATCATTCCTGATTCAACGGGCAAGACGGCGTTTACCTGCAAAGCGTTGTGGAACGTAATGAGCATGGCAAGTCACGTAGAGCGCCCTGGTCATCCACTGCACCTGTATTCGTCTCCAGTCGTCTTGACTTGTCCTGCCACTGGATTCAGATGGACTCAGGCGAGAGAGTGAGGTCGACGAATTGCGCAACTCTTCCTCACTTTAATCCAATTCATCGTGCAAGTCATTCTTCATCCAACGTCATAACCACAAGGTTTCAAGGACGCGTCAATAGTCCACCTTTACAAACGAAAAGGAAACCGCCAATCCTGTGACAACCACCGAGGCATCTCCTTGCTTTCAATTGCAGGGAAGATACTCACCAGATTTCTTCTCAATCGCCTCACGGCCCATCTCGATCAAGGTGTTCTTCCCGAGAGTCAGTGTGGCTTTAGAAAAGAACGTGGAACTGTTGACATGATTTTCGCTGCAAGAGAAATGTCAGGAACAGAACTGCGAAA
Organism: Cepaea nemoralis; assembly: GCA_014155875.1. Lineage (NCBI taxonomy): Eukaryota > Metazoa > Mollusca > Gastropoda > Stylommatophora > Helicidae > Cepaea > Cepaea nemoralis. The sequence continues at coordinate 23,945 of JACEFZ010009409.1, forward strand.
TGTTCTCCACTTTCACTGACCTTACCAAGGCTTTTGATACAGTCAGCAGAGAAGGACTGTGAAAGATTATGGCAAAATATGGCTGTCCACGAAAGTTTGTCCAAATAGTACGGCTATTTCATGATGACATGCAGGCAAGAGTACAGGAAAATGGTGAACTGTCTGAAACCTTTCCTGTCACCAATGGAGTGAAGCAAGGATATGTCCTTGCACCAACACTGTTTAGCCTCATGTTTTCAGCCATATTGATGAATGCCTTCGAGAACGACGAGATTGAAATAGACTTCAACTACCGTATGGACGGAAAGTTATTCAATCTCAGAAGGCTGAAAGCTAAAACCACAATTAACAGCGACACCGTCAGAGAGCTCCTGTTTGCTGATGATTGCGCTCTATACGCCAACTCAGAGGCGGACATGCAACATAATGTTTCAGCTTTCTCACATGCCTGTGCCAACTTTGGGCTCAATATCAACCTGGAGAAGACTGTAGTTATGTACCAGCCAGCTCCAAGGGAATAATCACAATGTGCCGAATATCAAAGTGAATGATCATAGACTAAGTGTTGTGGAAAAATTCACCTATCTTGGCAGCACCGTGTCACAAGCTGCCACAATTGATGACGAAGTGAATGCAAGAATCTCCAAGGTCAGTGCGGCCTTTGGCAGACAAAAAATTACAAAGGAAAATTG
>JACEFZ010009410.1:0-2500 GCA_014155875.1 Cepaea nemoralis
TGGTTAAAACAGGCCTGCTGCATAAGGCCAGAGTTGGACTTTTGCTACATAGGTAAATACACTGGGGTATTTATGAAAGATTGGGTGCTCACCCCAACCCCGCCCCCGGCTACATAACAGCAACATTTGGAACCCTGTGTGTGTGATACATAGATAGAACTGGCTAGCTAGAAAGCAATTTACTTCAAAAGGGCGATATATATATATATATATATATATATATGGCTGGCCAGACAGAAAGACAGACAGACAGACAGACAGACACTTTTTCTGAACGTCGCAATCAACCTCATCATATTGTTTGGCTGTTTGTGATGTACTAGATAATTTTTACGGTCCGTATTTTGCCATTGATTTTTGAACGATCGACGCCTCTCACAGTTTAAATCAACGTAAAGCGGCAAATCTCCAGTGGCAGATTTCGAACCCTCGATTCTGTGTGTGGGGGATTTGTGAAACGCGTTCACCGTCCCTAACCCACAGCTCCCGTATTTGGAAATTAACGAGTGGAAATAATAAAGAAAATAATTACCTTCAGAGACAAAAAGTGGTTAACAGTTCACAGACAGTGGGTTAATATAATACCTGCGTTGGACAAAATGGGTTATGGAATACATACGTTATAAGGAATCAAATGATACACGTAGTGCACGTCACCCGATGCATATTAAGTTTTAATATGATAATATGATCTCTGTGAAACACGACCAGGGTTTGAAAGGGTGGAAAACAACATGCGCCGGGTCACTTGGTTGTTCAGCAGGTTAACCTGCTGCCTTCAGCCGATTCGTTGAAATAAGATACGTTGCATGTCCATATATGGTCATGGAGAGTTACGAGTTATAAATATGTTATATCAGCGAGTTGATGACGTAATTTGAAGACGACAGATTGAGTTGCCGGCTGCACGTCTTTCAATTGTTAAATTGTGTTATTTGTTCTGAGACATCTACTTGTTTATGTTCCACATTGTGAGTGTCGCTCAATATCCGTGAATGCATTTGTTGTGCTATGTCGATAGCCTCACCGGCTACTCAGAAATGTACCTTAGTGGCGACACATTTTTCTTATGAGCTCTCTTATCTGATGTTATCAGAAGAATGATAACTAACCTTAGATATGTAGAGGGCACAGTGTTAAGAACAGAAAGCAATCTAAGTAGTAGAACCTTCTAGAGCATGTAAACAGATAAAGTGCACACTGTTGTTGTTGCGCTAGGTCGCTTTGTACTCGAGCCTAAAACATGCACTTGTTACACGTACTACGTGCAGTGGGCTGATTTTGCGCGAGGTTTAGCTTGCCCGACTTGGGGATAGAGCGAAAGAATAAAACGCATGCCTGGCAAAGTTAACTATGGACGAAGGTGTAGCTGGGAAGCGGAGAAGATGAGGATCTCAGCGTAGATGATTCAAGATGTAACGACTTAAACACTACTGCTAGAGATAGGATATATGGTTTATGGTATAGAACTATGTGGGAGATTGCTATTGGGGAAAATACTTGCACACACAAGCCAATGGATGCTGATGATGATGATGATGATGATGATGATGATGATGATGATGATGATGATGATGATGATGATGATGATGATGATGATGATGATGATGAACTAGAACACAGCTTGCGGGGTGACAGCTTCGAGGAACTAGGTCCTTCAATGTTTCTATTGATGAAAGATACATTTTCCACCCACGATAAATCTTGCTTGAGCCACGCTATAAACCGTTTTGATAATGTTCATTCGATTTGAACTCAAGAGTTGTCCATAAATGAGCTACTACTAGTAGTTTCTGCGGAGGTCAGCATGGTCTAATGGGTACGAGAGCTCGTTCTTAAACACCCTGTGTACAGATACCGAGGTAGAGTGTTCAACCCCAACACCGGTCAGTTTGATTGAAATGTTGACTTCTCGTCCTTGACCAGGGAACGTACCTCAGGAGTCCTACTGGCTTCGCCCGATGAGGAAGGATGCTATAATGTAAGTCCGTGTCCGCTATGTTGTGCCATGAGGATGTGTTCGAACCTACAAGATGAGCTGGCTCGTTAAAACGGCGCAACAATGACAGTCTAAAACTTCTCTGATGAACTTGGAAAAGATCGAATAACCAACCGAGCTCAGGAGAAATTTTAACACCTTTTTAATTCGGTGTTAACAGCGTCATGACATATTATTATAGTGTCACAGTAGAGTACCCGTTGTTACCAGGATAGCATCTAACCTAAGCGTGCACTAACCTTAAATACATAGACCTGTTCTATATTCACCTTGACGCTCAGACTATTCCTATTTCCTCTGTTCCTTCAGATCGTCCTTGTTATGTTCGTCCGATTTTCGTCTAGCTTCTGCCCGTCGTTCTCGGATCCATGGCGTTTCCAATCAATGCTTATACTTGTTATCCACTTGAAGTCCACCTGTTCAATTACATCCAAACATCCAATAGCCACACCAATTTGTTTCCACAATCGAATACACGACCGTTCACTTTGATTGCTGCAC
>JACEFZ010009410.1:7500-40100 GCA_014155875.1 Cepaea nemoralis
TGTTTTCCCGATGTACCTCTCGTCTCTGGCCGTGCCGATTCTTACTCCCAAGTCTTTCATCCTGGACAGCGATGTGGAATCACTGACGTCAAAGTCCTAAGTTCTCGCCATATCTTTCCTTATTAACAGTGTCCCTCGCCATCCGGCGAGCCCACTCCGACTTCAGAGGTTCTTGTAAAGTACTTCCCCAAGTCAAGGACGAGAGGTCAACATTTTAGTACAACTTTCCGGTGTAAGGGTTGAACCCAACATCAGCACACCGGATGTTTATAAGAACACGTGTTCTGATTCATTCGGCCATGCTGACCTACACCAACTCCTGTAAACACTACCAATGTCTGTAAACCACTAAAACAGACCAACTCCTGTCTACATTATCTCCCTTATTAATGCCAACGACACAATCAATACCTTATATAACAGCTTCTATGTAGTTCAACCCCCACACCGCCATGTTGCTAGACATCAACGATGACTTCTCGTTCAGAAAACAGCGGTAAACTACTCAAAGTACAAGTGCCTAGAAAATTGACCTTGTGTTGATAGCGACGTCTGCAAAGCACATGCAGATTTTTTTTTTTTTTTAAGTTTCACTCTGTCAACTCAAAACAGATTCAGCTCTGGGATTTGTCATGTGTCCAAATTTATCTCGATGGGAAAGCGGGAAACGCAACCGAAAGCTCGGCTACCGGTACACAGCTTTTACAAGTTGAATTATTGATTTTATTTACGTGTCATTTAGGCCAGACACCATAGCTGGATGGGAATAGGGTATGTGGGGGGTATTGGGTGGGGTGTATTGATGCAGTCGTGTGGTGGTTGGCGGGGGAGATGTCAGTAAAATGTTTTTTTCGACGTGTTTTTCTTTTCTTGTACGCGAACAGGAAAACAGACAAACATTCAGATAAATAGGCAGAGGCAAAAAGACTTAGACAGACAGACAGACAGACAGACAGACAGACAGACAGACAGACAGACAGACAGACAGACAGACAGACAGACAGACAGACAGACAGACAGACAGACAGACAGACAGACAGACAGACAGTGAGAAAGACAGACAGTGAGAAAGACAGACAATGAGAAAGACAGACAGACAGTGAGACTGACAGTGAGACAAACAGACAGACAGACAGACAGACAGACAGACAGACAGAACATTCTTTATTTTCAAAGGTTTAAGAATTGGGCACGCAGGCCCGTCTGGCATTCTGCCCTTCTTCTCTATTTCCTCTCATACATTCTTTCATTCAATATCACTTATGAAGCTAATCTTTGACAACAAAAGAACAATAAGCATTAAAACGCGTGAAAAGTAATCAATAATACATGACTCACTGAGGTAATGTTTAACATGGGAATTGTAAATACCTAAGGAAGGTGTAGCGTGCCCACATATGGGAATGTTTATTGGCTAGTTGTCGTTTGAGATAATTTACCATTATTATTGTCTTGCTGTTGTTGTTTTGCAACTCACAGACAGATAGAAAGACAGACAGACAGACAGACAGACAGACAATGCAAGGCGGCCTGCTGCCAAATCGCAATCGAATTGCGTCCGTAAGACCGTCGCCACTGAACCATCAAGTGTTTAGGTTGGTACGCAAATAATAATAATAATAATAATAATAAGTCTTTATTTTCAAAGGGTTAAGAATTGGGCACGCAGGCCCGTCTGACATTCTGCCCTTCTTCTCTATTTCCTCTCATACATTCTTTCATTCAACATCACTTATGAAGCAACTTTTGACAACAAAAGAACATTAAAACGCATGAAAAATAATCAATAACAAATGACTCACTGAGGCAGTGTTTAACATGGGCATTATAAATACCTAAGGAGGGTGTAACGTGCCATACATAAGGGAATGTTTTTGGCTAGTTGTCGTTTGAGATAAGTTACCATTATTGTCTATTTTGTGTTATTTGTTATGGGGGCATGTAGTCTGTACTAAGGTAGTGTTCAAACAGGTTGCGAATGTATGTATCATGATTGGTGGTGTCTTTGATTTCTTGTGGAAGATTGTTCCACAACTGAGCGGCAGAGTATGCTAAGCTTGTTTTATATAAGTCTATCCTAGGTTTAGGGACATGAAGTATATTTAGTCGTTCGCTATGTCTAGCGTTATATTTAAACAATGGCCAAAGGTAGCTTGGAGCATTTTGAAATAGGATTTTGTGAATTAGTTTGGTCTTATTAAAAAGCAGGCGCTTGTGGAGTGGCAGTAACCGGAGACGTTTATATAGGTTAGAATTGTCGGTAAGCTTTTCACCATTAATTAAACGCACTGCCCTTTTCTGGAGTGAATATAGGCGTTTTGTTATTGATTTGGAGCATCCATCCCAGACTGTGGAGCAGTAATCAATATGTGTTTGTATATGAGAAGTATAGAATATCTTTCTTGTGTTTTCGTCAAGGTGGTGGCAAATATATAGGTAGCTAGTTAATTAGGAGGGCAAGTAGATTGATAGAAAGGCTGGTAGATAGTTTATTAGGAGGGCAAGTAGATAGATAGAAAGGCTGGTAGATAGTTTATTAGGAGGGCAAATAGATAGATAGAAAGGCTGGTAGATAGTTTATTTGGTGGATATGTAAAATATTATTTGGTAGATGTACAACATTTTACTGTGACGATGCGCATTATGCTAAGATTAACATAATAACCAAACTTAATCGTCAACATAAGTTAACAAGTTTAAAGGCACATTAAGCTAACGCCTTCAGCCAACAGTGTGGAAGAAAATGTCCCCGTGACAATTCAAGGGCCGCGCATTCTATCCGGGTCAGTAGGCCGTATGATGGCGTTATAAATAAATCAACAGTGACAAAGAAATCAATAGGGCATCAAAAGGTTAAATATGTATTTACGAGTAAAAATGGTGACTGTTGAAATGACATGCACCGGTTTATTTTATTATTTACATCATCTTAAATTGTTATGCCGCCTCTGTGGCGATGGGGCTACTGATGCAGTTCGTAATCCCGCATACAGCGTTCGAAACAAATTTGTGGGCGATTTGGCAGCAGACCACTTTTCGTTTGATTTGATATTTTTATGAAAAGCTATGGGTGCCTGTCGTTCAGAAACCAATGGCAAACTACTGAAAGTAAGTTTTCCAAAACACCAAAAACCCAAAAATGATGGGGTTGACTGCTACATTCTGTAAAGTATATGCAACTAACTATAATGTTAGCTCCATGTCATATCCTGTTCAGCCGTCCTTGGTTATAATTGCCAAGAAGGAAATACTGTAATGTCGGGATGACTTTGTCACCATCGTGTGGCATGCAGATAAGTTGCAATGTTGGGGTCACCATCGTGTGGCATGCAGATAAGTTGCAATGTTGGGGTCACCACCTTGTGGCATGCAGATAAGTTGCAATGTTGGGGTCACCATCGTGTGGCATGCAGATAAGTTGCAATGTTGCTGTCACCACCTTGTGGCATGCAGATAAGTTGCAATGTTGGGGTCACCACCTTGTGGCATGCAGATAAGTTGCAATGTTGGGGTCACCATCGTGTGGCATGCAGATAAGTTGCAATGTTAGGGTCACCATCGTGTGGCATGCAGATAAGTTGCAATGTTGCGGTCACCACCTTGTGGCATGCAGATAAGTTGCAATGTTGCGGTCACCACCTTGTGGCATGCAGATAAGTTGCAATGTTGCGGTCACCATCGTGTGGCATGCAGATAAGTTGCAATGTTGCGGTCACCACCTTGTGGCATGCAGATAAGTTGCAATGTTGGGGTCACCATCGTGTGGCATGCAGATAAGTTGCAATGTTGCGGTCACCACCTTGTGGCATGCAGATAAGTTGCAATGTTGCGGTCACCACCTTGTGGCATGCAGATAAGTTGCAATGTTGGGGTCACCACCTTGTGGCATGCAGATAAGTTGCAATGTTGCGGTCACCACCTTGTGGCATGCAGATAAGTTGCAATGTTGCGGTCAACCACCTTGTGCATGCAGATAAGTTGCAATGTTGGGGGTCACCACCTTGTGGCATGCAGATAAGTTGCAATGTTGGGGTCACCATCGTGTGGCATGCAGATAAGTTGCAATGTTGGGGTCACCATCGTGTGGCATGCAGATAAGTTGCAATGTTGCGGTCACCACCTTGTGGCATGCAGATAAGTTGCAATGTTGGGGTCACCACCTTGTGGCATGCAGATAAGTTGCAATGTTGCGGTCACCACCTTGTGGCATGCAGATAAGTTGCAATGTTGCGGTCACCATCGTGTGGCATGCAGATAAGTTGCAATGTTGGGGTCACCACCTTGTGGCATGCAGATAAGTTGCAATGTTGGGGTCACCACCTTGTGGCATGCAGATAAGTTGCAATGTTGCGGTCACCACCTTGTGGCATGCAGATAAGTTGCAATGTTGGGGTCACCATCGTGTGGCATGCAGATAAGTTGCAATGTTGCGGTCACCACCTTGTGGCATGCAGATAAGTTGCAATGTTGCGGTCACCATCGTGTGGCATGCAGATAAGTTGCAATGTTGGGGTCACCACCTTGTGGCATGCAGATAAGTTGCAATGTTGGGGTCACCATCGTGTGGCATGCAGATAAGTTGCAATGTTGCGGTCACCACCTTGTGGCATGCAGATAAGTTGCAATGTTGGGGTCACCATCGTGTGGCATGCAGATAAGTTGCAATGTTGCGGTCACCACCTTGTGGCATGCAGATAAGTTGCAATGTTGGGGTCACCACCTTGTGGCATGCAGATAAGTTGCAATGTTGCGGTCACCACCTTGTGGCATGCAGATAAGTTGCAATGTTGGGGTCACCACCTTGTGGCATGCAGATAAGTTGCAATGTTGGGGTCACCACCTTGTGGCATGCAGATAAGTTGCAATGTTGGGGTCACCATCGTGTGGCATGCAGATAAGTTGCAATGTTGCGGTCACCACCTTGTGGCATGCAGATAAGTTGTAATGTTGCGGTCACCACCTTGTGGCATGCAGATAAGTTGCAATGTTGGGGTCACCACCTTGTGGCATGCAGATAAGTTGCAATGTTGCGGTCACCACCTTGTGGCATGCAGATAAGTTGCAATGTTGCGGTCACCACCTTGTGGCATGCAGATAAGTTGCAATGTTGGGGGTCACCACCTTGTGGCATGCAGATAAGTTGCAATGTTGGGGTCACCATCGTGTGGCATGCAGATAAGTTGCAATGTTGGGGTCACCATCGTGTGGCATGCAGATAAGTTGCAATGTTGGGGTCACCACCTTGTGGGCATGCAGATAAGTTGCAATGTTGCGGTCACCACCTTGTGGCATGCAGATAAGTTGCAATGATGGGGTCACCATCGTGTGGCATGCAGATAAGTTGCAATGTTGCGGTCACCACCTTGTGGCATGCAGATAAGTTGCAATGTTGGGGTCACCACCTTGTGGCATGCAGATAAGTTGCAATGTTGCGGTCACCACCTTGTGGCATGCAGATAAGTTGCAATGTTGCGGTCACCATCGTGTGGCATGCAGATAAGTTGCAATGTTGCGGTCACCACCGTGTGGCATGCAGATAAGTTGCAATGTTGGGGTCACCATCGTGTGGCATGCAGATAAGTTGCAATGTTGGGGTCACCATCGTGTGGCATGCAGATAAGTTGCAATGTTGGGGTCACCATCGTGTGGCATGCAGATAAGTTGCAATGTTGCGGTCACCACCTTGTGGCATGCAGATAAGTTGCAATGTTGGGGTCACCACCTTGTGGCATGCAGATAAGTTGCAATGTTGCGGTCACCACCTTGTGGCCATGCAGATAAGTTGCAATGTTGCGGTCACCATCGTGTGGCATGCAGATAAGTTGCAATGTTGCGGTCACCACCTTGTGGCATGCAGATAAGTTGCAATGTTGGGGTCACCATCGTGTGGCATGCAGATAAGTTGCAATGTTGCGGTCACCACCTTGTGGCATGCAGATAAGTTGCAATGTTGCGGTCACCACCTTGTGGCATGCAGATAAGTTGCAATGTTGGGGTCACCACCTTGTGGCATGCATATAAGTTGCAATGTTGCGGTCACCACCTTGTGGCATGCAGATAAGTTGCAATGTTGGGGTCACCACCTTGTGGCATGCAGATAAGTTGCAATGTTGGGGTCACCACCTTGTGGCATGCAGATAAGTTGCAATGTTGGGGTCACCATCGTGTGGCATGCAGATAAGTTGCAATGTTGCGGTCACCATCGTGTGGCATGCAGATAAGTTGCAATGTTGCGGTCACCACCTTGTGGCATGCAGATAAGTTGCAATGTTGGGGTCACCATCGTGTGGCATGCAGATAAGTTGCAATGTTGCGGTCACCACCTTGTGGCATGCAGATAAGTTGCAATGTTGCGGTCACCACCTTGTGGCATGCAGATAAGTTGCAATGTTGGGGTCACCACCTTGTGGCATGCAGATAAGTTCAATGTTGCGGTCACCACCTTGTGGCATGCAGATAAGTTGTAATGTTGCGGTCACCACCTTGTGGCATGCAGATAAGTTGCAATGTTGGGGTCACCACCTTGTGGCATGCAGATAAGTTGCAATGTTGCGGTCACCACCTTGTGGCATGCAGATAAGTTGCAATGTTGCGGTCACCACCTTGTGGCATGCAGATAAGTTGCAATGTTGGGGGTCACTACCTTGTGGCATGCAGATAAGTTGCAATGTTGGGGTCACCATCGTGTGGCATGCAGATAAGTTGCAATGTTGGGGTCACCATCGTGTGGCATGCAGATAAGTTGCAATGTTGGGGTCACCACCTTGTGGCATGCAGATAAGTTGCAATGTTGCGGTCACCACCTTGTGGCATGCAGATAAGTTGCAATGATGGGGTCACCATCGTGTGGCATGCAGATAAGTTGCAATGTTGGGGTCACCACCTTGTGGCATGCAGATAAGTTGCAATGTTGGGGTCACCATCGTGTGGCATGCAGATAAGTTGCAATGTTGCGGTCACCACCTTGTGGCATGCAGATAAGTTGCAATGTTGGGGTCACCACCTTGTGGCATGCAGATAAGTTGCAATGTTGCGGTCACCACCTTGTGCAGATAAGTTGCAATGTTGGGATACTTTGTCACCATCGTGTGGCATGTCGACAACCTTAGACGGTCATGGTTCGATCACTGAAGTCTTGGATCAGTTCTGTTGTCTTGACTAGATGATGCCATGTGGCTAAGCCATCCAAGTATTTACCTCTCTGCCTACCCATTGCCTCTTTTCCTATTAATTTTGACAGTTGTCACATTTTCTAGTTTATTCATACTAATAACATCTCTCTAACCCCCCCCCACCCCCCCCCCCCCCCCCCCCCCCCAAAGATCTTGACTGTCTACATCTAATATTTCGAATCAGCTTACGTTTTTCATTTGTTTCTTAAAGATTCTATATAGCATTTCTCCTCTCTTGTTGTCTCCCTAATTGAAAGCTTTTTATTGGTCAGTATGTTTTCCATCTTGCAAAATGCCACCTTTGCCATGGCGATTCTCCTTATAATCTCTTCAAGGCACCTTCCATCAAATGATCTTACAGCCCGAAATAGTTGTACCGTTTCACCTGTTTAAGCAGTTTCCCATTTACTTGGATGTTACATTGGGGTATTATATTTATTCTACTGTTAATTGGCTCGCTCCGTGGCGAAGGTGTTACGGACGGAGTTCGTGATCATGCATACCCGATTTTGAAACAGCTGCGCGCGATTTGGCAACAGATCGCGGTGCGTTGGTTTTTTTACGAAATGGTATGGGCGCCGGTCGTTAAGAAAGTAATGGCAAACTACTGAAAGTAATTTGCCAAGAGATCACAACAGCAAAAAATGCTGGTGTTGACTGCAACTTCCTTTAAAGGATATACAACTAACTTAACTGTTAATTGACGTGGAATCATGGTGTCCCAGGATTCTGTAAATAAAGTAATCTGATATTGCTGTCCTTCTGGACAGTGACCATAGTGGTCTGTGGCTGCAGCCGTTGTCTCTGTAAAGAGACCGTTTGCCTACAGTCGGAAACTTTATATCATAAACAAATCAATTGTCCATATAGTATTTCAAGGTGCGGATTCATATCACAAGGGCCTAAAACTTACAGCTATTTTGTTGTCAAGTACATCTGGGTATTTACAACAGACCTTTGTAATCTACAAGTGGCATTGGATACCCATGAATGTGTATGCCCTTTCTGAGTTTTTAGTGGTAAAGTAACTGTAAGTACCGTAAGATAAAGTAAAGTAAAGTAAAGTAAGTAAAGTAAAGTAAAGTAAAGTAAAGTAAAGTAAAGTATAGTGTAGTATAGTATAGTAAAGTAAAGTAAAGTAAAGATCTTTTTATAAGCTTTAAGGCGTTTTGGACACATGATGCTAGACCCATTCTTGTTTATAGAAAAAGGAAGCTGTTCTAGAAGAGATATGGCGCGCTGCGGAGAAAGCCACACGGTGTACGGGGCGCTGATTGCATTTCTTTCACTTCCACAATTGTTACAGGAATGTTAAAACTAAGCTCACGGTGGTGGGGGGAAGGCGAGCTGTAGGAGATTGCAAACAATAAGGACGACTTGGCGTGGTTTGATTTCTTCTTCTTCTTTTCGTTCATCCGGAGTGTTTTTTCAGATGTGATTGCGGTGTGTCTGTTATGCGCCCTTGGGCCGAAACCCGTAGGCCAACACATCCGACAATAGCGTGCTTTTTTTTTTGACCAGGTAGCATTCCTGGGAGACTCTCACTTTTGTGGTGCCATCTACAACCTCGCTGGCCAAGGTTGAACGGTCGAAGACAACGGTCATCCCTCAAAGGAAGGCAGGGACAGTCCATAGCATTTTCCGCCATCCAAAGTTGCTTCCATAGTTGCAGGGCCGACTCATAGCGCCCTGGTGCTGGGCTCACCGAGGGAAATCGTCACGTCCTGCTCATGGCTGCTTTAAATCCTCACTTCAATATATTGGTCATTTCGTTTGCCCCGGGCCATTTCCGCACAAACCAGACAGGTTTGCAGACGGCATCCACTCAGCGAGTTTTCGGACATGTGCTTGTCGTTGCGCCCGTCAGAGCTGTTCCAGGCACGACAGACATTCGGAAAACTACCTAGTCAGAGCTGTTCCGAACAAGAGCGGCATTCGGAAACTAAGTAGTCAGAGCTGTTCCTAGCACGAGAGACATTCGGACGAGACATTTCACTCGGACGTAATTGCGTAGTGTCAATTTTTAGTTTGCCACCCGTAGGACGACACTTTCGGCTTCCGGCGGGCATTTTTTAATGAGGTTAGCCTTCCTCTGGTTTCGAGGCACGTTGGACTGTTGTGATGTCGCCAACATCTCAGCTGGTCAAGATAGAACGATCAACGACATCGCGGTCGGCCCTCAAGAGAAAGCAGGGGCAGACCATGGGCATTCCCTCGCTATCCAAGGAGGCTTCCATAATTGCAGAGCCGGCACATATTGCTCTGTGACTGGGCTCACCCGAGGAGTTGCCACGTCCTACTCGTGGCTGCTTTAGTTCCTCCCTTCCCTGTGTTGGGCATCTCGCTTGCCACCGATCGCTCAAGCACACACCAGGAGCGGTCATACTGCGAGCGACATCCACTCGGTACGCTTTTGCTTTTGCATTCAGACCACGCAATAGGTTCGCTCGCCGTGCATTCCATTTCGGGTCATTGAGACGTTCTTCCACTTTTGATTTAGGAAAACTTTTGGTATACTATACTGTATTTGACTAACAATAAACGATTGCTCAAATATAGCAGGGCCTTCGCAATTACGCGGTTACAGCCAGTTTTGTGCAGTTCGTTTTAAATGTGAAATTGAGGATAACAAATGCTCCAAATTCGAACAATATCTATGGCTGTGCGTTTGAAGTATTTCATCCAAAGTAGTATTCATATCTCATGTTTTCTGGATTATTCAAAGGCATTTGACTATGCACAACATCAGAAACTTTGGGAAATCATGAGTAATATGGGCTTTCCGCACATGTAATACAACTCATTAAAATGCTCTATCTAGAACAACAAGCAGCGGTTAGAATAGACGGCGAGACATCAGATTGGTTTGACAACAAGCAAGGAGTCCGTCAGGGCTGTGTTCTGTCACCCTATTTGTTTAATCTGTACGCCGAAAATATAATGAGCAATGTTAGAGATGATATAACCAGGGAGCAATATGATACCCTAAATATCGGTAGTCATGAAATACCAGATATTCGATATGCTGATGATACAGTATTACTATCCACATCACAGAATGTTATAGAAAATTTAATAACCTCAACCCAAAGAAATAGTGAAAATCACAACATATATCTTAACATAGCAAAAACAAAGATAATGAATGCATAGAGATAAAACTACTACGGAGAAAGAACTATATGTTAATGAGGAAAAATTGGAGGTAGTGGAAAATTTCGAATATCTTGGGTCATTGATTACCACCAATGGTGACACAATGAAAGAAGTTAAAAGACGAATGTCTAATGCTCTTCACTCTAAAACTACTTAATAAATTGTGGAATGGGACAGATAAAACTATAAAAATCCCCTCTGACGTGTCTCCACCTTGTCGTGGTAGAGGGGCTTGCGTGTTCCAATGATCCCAAGAGCTATGTTGACGGTAGTCCTGATACTGGTAGGGTCTCCTATGTCGGACAGGTCAAGGGATAGGAACCAGACCAAGAGACACACACACCTGCTGCCTTGTAGGTAGACTGGGGACAGTCAACGGCGAGGGAGAGCATACCCGAAAAAATGCTTGTCAAAATCGGACGCACAGAGCCACTAACTTGACAAAACAGTGCAACGTAATCCATGATGTCACAAATTAAAATCACTCGATATGGTGCTAATCCCGGGAAGTCCCATCAGGCGGTAATAGTGCCGCCCCCCCCCCCCTGTCTCGAGGGGTCCACCCCATACTACTGGTGGTCACCTTACCCTGTGTTGTGGAGTCAAGGCACAGAGGAGTAAAAGCTATTGACGAAACACACCTGACGCTCAACATACTAAAGTGGAATGCCGAAGCAGTTTCTAACAAGAAAGTCTCCCTAACAGATCGTCTTCATTAAGATAGAATAGATGTGGCATGCATTCAAAAGACACACCTTAACGCCAATCGCAGATTCTCAGTCAGAGGATATCAGACCACACGTTTCGGACGCGAAGGACACAAAGGAGAAGTTATAATACTTACGCGAAATACAATACCTTGCAGTGAAGTATCGGTGACCTCTGACAACCAAACGGAAATTATAGGTGTTGATATAATGATAAAGGATGTGAAAATAAGAATTTACAATCTGTATAGCACAGCAGATATTAATAATCTTAGTTCAACATGCAGGAGATACAATATGAGTATAAATACAGCCAAAACCGAAGTAATGCGAGTTAGTAGATCGCCGGGCCCACTAAGTATACAGATAAATAGCACAACTCTGAAACAAGTTAAAGAATTCAAATATCTTGGAAGTATGGTCACAGAAGATGGCAGATTGGACAGAGAAATCTAAATCAGATGTCAAAAAGCTAGTGCACTTACATATCAACTATCACCCTTACTGAAACATCCAAATATACCCATGCCGCAAAACGACAGATAATAAAAAGCATATTCACACCAACCCTATGCTACCAAATTACACCTTCGTAAAATCAACACCTGCGAAATGAGATGCCTGAGGAAAGCTGCCAACTTAACAATCCGAGACCGAGTAAGAAATGCTATTATCAGACAGACTGTGGGATCAACACCTTGTGCCACATTTATTGAAAGACAGAAGACCTTGGCCATGTCGTTAGAATGCAACACCAGCAACTACTATCACTGGCCTTACATCAAGCAGATAAGGACCTTACACTTTCAAACATGAAAATAACTGACACAAACTGCATTATTGTCGGAAACTTTAATAACCTTTAAAAAAGATCGGGATCCCAGATATTGACAACAGAGGACATGAAGTAGAGGACTGGGAAATAGACTCAAATCTTCATCTACTCAACAAAGCGGATGACACAACGAGCTTCTACTCTAGAAGATGGCTTACCACTTCTATTCC
Organism: Cepaea nemoralis; assembly: GCA_014155875.1. Classification (NCBI taxonomy): domain Eukaryota; kingdom Metazoa; phylum Mollusca; class Gastropoda; order Stylommatophora; family Helicidae; genus Cepaea; species Cepaea nemoralis. Next base: position 19,541 of record JACEFZ010009410.1, read on the forward strand.
AGACTTAGCTTTCTGCACAGGAGACATCCTCCGCAAAATCGATCGCCATGTGCTTGACCAGTTTGCAGGTAGTGAGCACAGATATATATATATATATATATATATATATATATATATATATATATATATATATATATATATATATATATATATATATATATATATATATATGGAGTATGTTCCACAGGAGCAAAAGCCTTTGCCTCGCTGGGATTACAAACGAGCTGATTGGGACAGATTTGCCATTAAAAAAAAACTGTCATTTACTGCCCAATATAGTACCTTGCGGTGTATGGCAGAGGGGTCTTTGAGCCTGAGGAATAAAGGCCGCCTGGCTAGTGCAGTCGCCGCGAACTGTGCAGGTTAGGATTTTCTTTTTGCCCCCGACAGAAAAAAATCCGACACCTTACCGAGGGATCGAACCCGGGCCTCCCGAATGAGAGTCCGGCGTTCTAGCCTCTCGGCCAGCCGCTCCTCTGCATTCGATTCGTTGCACTTGCCCGAGTTCATCGATATATCACTCGATATATCCGAAGCGACTCCTTAATCTACTTCCGTTAGCGCTGTGAGTAACGGTTCGGCCGCGCTGGCCCCGCCGACGCTCGAGGTTATAAAGTTGCCATACTAACAGACAAATATTGTGACAACATTACAAGACAATTCAACATGAAACAAATGGTGGAAAGTCTAAACAAAGCATTAATACAGGCGGCCAGTGAGTCCATTCCTGGAGGAGCGAGGAAAAGTTACAAACCATACTGGACTGAAGAACTACAAATTTTGGAGTACAAAGTTGAAGATGCCAAGAAGATAGCAGAGAGAGAACAAACAACTGAAGCGAACATCTTTCTCAAAGCCATCTCAGCAAATGAACAGTAAATCAATCAACAAGAGAATGTTGGAGGGGAAAAAAACAACAACAGAAAACCTGAACTTTGACACTGATGGAAACAAACTATGGAAACTAGTGAAAGCCATAAACAATGAAGGACCCAGAAACAAAGAGATAACAATTAAACAAGGAAATGCCTTGCTTACAGGGACAAAAGGCTGCAAATGGACTAATGGAACACTATACTAGTGCAAAACACATTGATATTACAACCGAACAGAAGAAAGCGATCACAGATAAACTGACGCATCGTAGTAATACAGAGATAGGTCTAGGTCTAGGCACTAAGGCGAAAAAGAAACTACTAGCAGTCCTAAAGTACAGCTGGAAGAGAGGAATAGTCCCACAGGCATGTAAGGAAGCTATACTAATACCAGTCCCAAAGAAAGGAAAAGACCTGGAAGAACCAAATGGCTATTGACCTATCAGTCTACTTAGTTGTGTCGGACAATTAATGGAACACATTATCAATGGCAGGCTAACATGGCACCTGGAGGAAAATAAACTCTTAACACCACACCAAGCAGGATTCAGAAAGTACAGATGCACTGAAGATCAAATAGCCTATGCAGCTCAAAAAAAAGAGGCTGCCTTCCAAGAGAAAAAGCACACACTAGCCGGTCTGGTTAGATTTAGAAAAAGCATTTGGTGAAGTATGGAAGGAAGGATTGAAAGTAAAACTGCAAAAAAATGCATGTTTGTGGGAAAATTTACAAATGGATCAGCCACTACCTTGAGAACAGAACTGCGAGGACAAAAGTACAAGGACAAACCAGCAAAATGATGCTGTTGGAGCAAGGTGTCCCCCAAGGAGGAGTTCTTTCATCAACATTATTCCTAGCATCTATAAATGACATCGCGGAAAATATTCCAGCCAGAGTACACACATCCTTCCTTTGCAGATGACCTAGCCATATGGACAACTGAAGAATATATTAGTACAGCTAACAGCAGAATACAGCAAGCCTTTTTAGCCTTAGCGGGCTGGTCAAAATCATGGCTAGTGAAGATTTTAAAAAAATGTTTGCATATCCTTTACAGGACATCGTTGTCAACATCATCATCTTTTAGCTGATTGTTGATTTCTTGGAAAGATTACGCTCAGTAGTTTGCCATTGCTTTCTGAGCGGCCGGCTCACATTCTCCGTAAGTTACCGACGCGATTCGAACCACTGCTGATTCTCACCGTCGTCACGTTACTTACGAGAGTATCCGAGATTACGGAGAAAAGTCGCTAACCTCTAGGCCAGGAAGCCGGCTAGTGAAGATAAGTGACAAGAAAACAACATGCATATTGTTTTCCCTCTCACATAAAACTTAGCACCTTAAGCTTGTATTGAATGGAAAAATATTGCGCCGTGATGAAAATCCAAACTATCTAGGAGTTACCTTTGATCGTCGCCTGACATGGAAGACACAGATTGAGAAAAATCGAACAAGAGCAAGGCAAAGAATGGCAATCATGAAAAAGCTTGCTGGTACAACGTGGGGAGCAGATGAGAAAGTTCTCAAGAAGTTATACAACTGGACGGGTGAGGCAGTACTGGAATATGGCATCGCAGCTTGGGCAACAGCAGCTATGTCAAACTTTAACAAAATAAGTAGAGTCCAAAATCAGGAATGCGGATCATAACTGGAAGCCTGAAGACAACGCCTATTAACGAACTAGAAAAGATCACTTGTTTACAACCAATGCAGGATAGAAGAGATAGTAGAGCCCAGCAACAAGCAGAAAAAGTTAGAAGATTGACAGACCACCCCATGTATAAAAGGTTTAATGGTTTTGGAAAGGGAAGACTGAAGCGTAGCAACTTTGTAGAAACCGCAAAACGAAAGATTAGGGCAGATCCTATACTTAACATATCAACAGTCAAGCCCATTTACAATGCACACAAGTTTCCAGCTTGGAGACAGCAGCAACTGCCTGAGATGACAGAAAATATTACTGGTATTGAGAAAAAGAACACCCAGAATGAAACAGAAAGAAGAAAAATAGCCCTAAACTACATAAAAGAACATTAACCAAGTAGCAACTGGACCCATGCATATACAGACGGATCAGCTAAAAACTCAACAGAAAATGGAGGAGGAGGATTCTCCTCAATTAATAAAAATGGAGTGGGAAAAAAAACAGTCAGTGACAACTGGAAAATTTTTAAGTAACTTCAAGCAGAGGTAGAGGCTTTGAAAACTGCAGCAGAAATTCTCTTGATGGAGGAAAATAAAGAGAAGCAAAAAGCTATCTTCACAGATGCAAAGTCAGCTGTCTCAATACTGAAGAGCGAAAACAGCACAGAACTAGCAGACCTAAGAGCAGCACTCCATGGACTATGTCAGAAATCCAAAAAAGATGTAATACAGTAGATCTCATCACATTGCAGTATACCTGCAAAATGAAGAGGCTGACAGACTAGCAAAAGAGGGTGGACGACTACCACAGCCTGACATAGACATAACCTATAATGTGGCAAAGAGGTTTATGAAAAGCACTTATAGAACTATATGGGAATCAGGGCATCCAGGCCACCAGAAGGATGATGCATATTACAAACTCGACAGAAGTGAACAAGTGTCAATCTTCAGACTCCGCACAGGACATAACAAGCTGAAATACCACTTGTTCAATAAACTAAAGATAGGAAATACCGATCAATGTAATTGTGGAAGCTGGTAAAATGACAGCTAAACATTTGCTGCAGGAGTGCCCAATATATGCAGAAAAGAGAAAGATATTATGTCCCACACCTGCTTCATTTGAAGACAAGCTGTATGGAGACACCAACAAGCTCAAGTTGACCACAGCTGACTTTAACTACATACAGGTTGACATCTAAAGGTGCATGGAGAAGTATTTAGACTGCCACACTTCAAACCACAGGTATGTTGGTAGCAAAAGCGTCCCAGAGGTATGAAATGGAATATTGCTTGGATAGCAAATCCATTAAGTGGGAAGTCTGAATCGAAAGCTCACTATGTGGGCATCATCAAAGGTGGAAAAAGTGTCCCAGTGGCACGGCATGGAATATTGCTTGGATAGCAAATCCATTACGTGGAAAGTCCGAATCGAAAGCTCACTGTGTGGATGTCATCTGCAGACTGCATTATTCTGGTTTCCGGAGGAGCAGCCTGTGGTGACTGGAAGGCCCAATATACGGAAGTGAGGCTAAGCAATCATGTGCAGAACGTGACGATTCCTTGGGTGAGCTAAGTACCAGAGCACTATGTGTCGGTTCTGCATTTATGCAATTATAGAAACCTCTTTGGATGGCGGGGAATGCCCATGGTGTGCCCCTGCCTTCCCTTGAGGGATGACCAGAATGTCTTCGGCTGTTCTAAATGGGCCAGCTGGGATGGGGGATAACACCACAACAGTGAGAATCAAACGTCGTAAGATACCCCCGGGAAGGTTAACCCGGTCACCAAATGCCCGCAGAAGTCGGATGTGTCGGCCTATCGGCGCAAGAACCCAGCTCTGCTGTAAACAGGCACAGTGCAATCACGTCCGGAAAAAAACTCAGGATGAACGCAGAAGGAGATATTTTAACATTATAAGACAGACAGGCAAACACACACACACACGTACATACACAAACACGCGCGCGCGCACGCACGCACACTCACACACATAATATTTGGATGCATACATGCATGCATACGTGTGAAAGGGAGAGGGTGATAGAGAGGGAGAGAAAAAGGCAGAGAGACAGAGATAAGACAACGCGACATATATATATATATAGAATGAGACAGATAAGACTTTGTCACATTCCAAAGAAACAAATAAACCTCTTAGACTTGTAAAATGTATTAGAGAAGAACAGGAAGCAGATGTAAGTAATAAACAAGAGACAGGTAACATATGTTAACTATATTAAAAGACTTGCCACATAACAAGTGTGGTGAACGACCTATGCAGGACGTTTGTTCTATCTCTAGATTGCTACATTTTCGGGGTACAGTAGGTTAAGTCATACCTCAAAGTGGCCGCAGATAAAAACTCCCCCTGTATGAACATCAGGACACCGTTTATGATCACAAGCTGATTAAAGGAAAATAATTGTTGGCTCAGGTAGAGGACGTAATCACATTTAACAATGCAATAACAACAAAACATTAAAATAAATTTAAAAAAAAAAACCCTCAACACGGCGTCAGTCAATATTCCCGGCTAACAAGGTGAGAGTGAAAGCAGACTCCTCTGGAAGTGTCATTCACGGGTTAATAAACATGATATCGGACAGATATGAAGTGAGACACTCAGCAAGCCGTCTGCACTGCTAAATGGCGTTTTAGATTACCGATAAAATGCAGTTCATCAAATTACTCCGCTTGCTTCTTAATTATTTGCTTGTTTGTTTGCTTGGTTTTTTGCTTGTTTGATTGCTTGTTTGCTTGGTTGCTCGTTTGTTTGTTAATCTATTTGTTTGTTTGTTTGCTTGTTTGTTTGTTTGTTTGGTTGTTTGCTTGTTTGTTTGTCTGATTTCTTGTTTGCTTGCTTGTTTATTTGTTTGATTTCTTGGCTGCATGTTTGTTTGCTTGCTTGAATGATTGTGTGTTTGTTTGCTTGTTTGTTAGCTTCTTTGTTTGTTTGTTAATATGTTTGTTTGTTTGTTTGTTTGTTTGCTTGTATGTTTGCTTGTATGTTAGTTTGCTTGTTTGCTTATTTGTTTGTTTGTTTGCTTGTTTGTTTGCTTGTTTGTTTATTTGTTTGCGTATTTGTTTGTTTGTTTGTTTGTTTCCTTGCTTCTTTGCTTTCTTTCTCGTTTGTTGGATGGTTTGTTTGCTGGTTTGCTTGCTTGTTTGTTTACACGTATTTTGCTTGATTGTTTGCTTATTGTTTACATGCTTGTTTGCTTGTTTGTTTATTTGCATGTTTGCTTGTTTGTTTGCTTGTTTGTTTAATTAATTGTTTCTTTGTTTGTTTGTTTGCTTATTTGTGTGTTTGAATATTGTTTGTTTGGTTGGTTGACTGTTTCCTTGTTTGCTTGTGTGTTTGTTTGATTGTTTGTTTGTTTGTTGATTGGTTTACTTCTGTTCTTGTTTGTTTGCTTGTTTGTTTGCTTATGTGATAGTTTGCTTATTTTTGTGAGTGGCTTGTTTGCTTGTTAGCTTGTTTAGTTGTTTGCTTAGCTGTCTGTCTGTCTGTCTGTCTGTCTGTCTGTCTGTCTGTCTGTCTGTCTGTCTGTCTGTCTGTCTGTCTGTCTGTCTGTCTGTCTGTCTGTCTGTCTGTCTGTCTGTCTGTCTGTCTGTCTGTCTGTCTGTCTGTCTGTCTGTCTGTCTGTCTGTCTGTCTGTCTGTCTGTCTGTCTGTCTGTCTGTCTGTCTGTCTGTCTGTCTGTCTGTCTGTCTGTCTGTCTGTCTGTCTGTCGATATATGTAAGTCTGTCTGATTGTCTGTCTGTGTTTGTATATTTGCGTTTATGTGTATATATGAATGAATGTATGTACACATCAAATCTATTAGCACATTGACCAACCTTCCCACCACTCCCAAACGCATCGATCAACGACAGAAAACCAAATCCTTAAAATGCTGCCAATGTCTGTAAACCACTGAGACAGACAGACTCCTGTCTACATTGTCTCCCTTTGTTCCCGCCAACGACACAATCAATACCTTATATAACAGCTTCCAGGCAGTTCAACCCCTGCACTGGCATAAGTTAGACTTCAACGTTGACTTCTCGTTCAGAAGAAAATCACAAACTACTGAACATATAAGTGCCCAGAAAATCCACCCAGGATTGATCGCAACGTCTGCAAAGGAATGCAACATGTTTTGTTTGTGAAAATGGCACACGCAGTCAAATCAGGCAAGGTCAACGCTGTGGTTTGTAACGATTCCATATATAGCTCGGGGAAAACACAGCCGAAACTCGTGTACTGTACAAAGTTGATTTGTTGATGTTACTTACGTGTCTCAGTCCAGACAACATAGCTGGATAGGCATATTGTATGTGGGGAAATGGGGATGGTGTGTATTGGTGCAGTCGTGTGATGGTTAGGTCCATAGGCAGTTAATTCATGCAAGGTCAACTCTGGGGTTTGTAACGATTCCGTATATAGCTCGGGGAAAACACAGCCGAAACTCGTGTACTGTACAAAGTTGATTTGTTGATGTTACTTACGCGTCTCAGTCCAGACAACATAGCTGGATAGGCTTATTGTATGTGGGGAAATGGGGGTGGTGTGTATTGGTGCAGTCGTGTGATGGTTATGGAGGAGAGAGATGTTAGTCTAAGTTTTGTCGCTTACCTTGTCTTTCTTTTTTTTCTTGTACGGGAACAGAAAGACAGACACAGAGACAGATAAAAATAGATTGACACAATGAAGATATAGATAGACCCACATAGACAGACAGACACACGCCATTTAGTTAGACGGACGGACGGAGGACGATAAATAGATAGGAAGTTAGGTAGGGAGAAAGGTAGATAATTAGTGGGTAGGTAGTTACTCAACTATATAGGTAAATAAGTAATTAGGATGGCAAGTAGATCAGTAGAAAAGCTGGTAGGTACATAAGTTGGTGGTTATATAAGGGGCGTTCATTTGAAATCAGTTCGTGCCGCACAGCGCGTAATTGCGTACGTTGAACATGATCATGTCATAGTCATGTGATAAGTACTGACCAATGAATATAAGAGCATGTGCTTATCATCACATGATGCATAGGTTCTGTTTCTGACCGTTGAGAAAATGGTTGGGTTGATCCAAAACCCGCCCAAAGAAGCTCAAAGAGCGATGATTCAGTTTATTTCATTTGAAGAATGTCGATCAGTGGACATTCATAGAAGAATGCAGGCAGCGTACGGTAACAAATGTGCGTCGAAGACAACAGTGACAGACTGCGTACGAATGTTTCGGAAAGGACGTCAGTTCACGACAGATCTTCGACGGCCGGGTCAAGCGCATATTGTTGCACCAGAAAAAAAAAAACCATCGCCAGAATTGATGCGGCAGAACAGATGAACCGTTGTCGAAGCATTTGTTCGCTAGCGAAAGAATATGATTTGCCAATTGGGACAATTCAAAAGGTCGTTCGTAAGAAACTGCAATACCGGTAGGTGTGTTCATAGTGGGTACCACGGATGTTGACCGACCACTAAACAGAGGAACGCATGGGATAGTGTTTGAACCACTTGCTGCGTTACAGAGAGGAGGGTGATGCATTTCTCTTCCGCATAGTGTATGTATGTATGTATTTCCTCTCATGCCTAAGGCGGCGCATAGGGCAGAAGTCGTGGCTCTCCATGTTTGTGCGAAGCGTCAAACATTTGGAGCCAGAAATCTGATTCTGTAACAGTTGGGAGTTTTATGATGGCGGATTGTCAAGCTGTCGATCAACCGTCCTTAGTCAAGCTAGAAGAAAACACGTCCCGCCATCGTGACCCAAGGCGGAGACTCTTTAATTCCTCCGATGGTAACATGGTTTTTGCAAGATGAAAAACATATTGACCAATAAAAAGATATCAATTGAAACGAGAAACAGAGTGTTTGTCGTGTCTTCCTTTAAAGTGTCGTCCCTGGAGTGAGGAGAGTCAACACCTACATTATAATTTTTCTTTCCTGTCAATATCCTGGAGAATCCACCAGCTTCCGTCCAACAAACTCCATCAGCCCGTGGACACCTTTTCCTATCACTCTCTCACTGTCGAACTATGCCCCCTCTCATACTTCCCCAACGCAACATATTAAACAAATCTTGCTTCTAAAAATTAATACAGATTAATTTATTAAAAGAAAAGTGTAATGTACGTGAGACGTGTATGCGAAGAAAATGTGTGATGTGTTCTATAATGTGTGTAGGATCGGACTCTCAGATAATAGCATAGTCAGATCATCCTTGCAAGGACACACTACAGCACGTTAAGTCAGAACAAGTCCATCTCACCCAGTGCTTTATCTCTCCTGCCGGACACCGACTGTCATCTGTAGCTACCTGGTAATCCATCTTCCTGATCATCCGAAATAGATACTGTTTGTAAATTACAGCTGATCATGGACCGGTTGCCCAATGCACATAATTTCCTATCGTTCTTAAAGAATGCACAAATCCTTTGTAGTGAGTATTTAGGTATCACTGTTATTGTTAATATACTTAAACCTAACTAGTGTCTATCTAGGTTCAGGTATCATGTCTTTTGAACTATTTCACTAGAATATATCACACCATATGACTATTATATTTTAATGTTCTTGTTTAGGTACCATGTTCTTATGCTGTGTTGCATCAACAATCATCACCCATCTTAGGTGAACCTTAACACGCAGGAATCGTTATATTGGTTGGCTCTTCTGAGCCATGTTATGGTGAACCCTCCTGATTATGAGTCCAGCGTAAACATAATACCATCTTTCTTCTCGGACGTTATTCCTTTTAAGTAAGAAACATTTTAGTGTCCAACTGGTGTTATGTCTAATTGAAGTTGCACTTCATCCAACCCAGTGTTGAACTTCCTCGTACTGGTAGGAAACCTGTGAGAGAAACAACACATCTTGTGATAGTACTAGTCACTGATCCTACCGGCTGAGTGTAAGCCTATTGCCTTGCTCAGTTATATTATAGCTAACTAAACTCTGTCATAGAGCATATTAGCTCCTCACCTACGTCCGAATCAGGCGATGACAAGGAAAGACCCATAAACAGAGTGCACAACTTCAGTGGGCAAACCATTGAACGATCCCCCCATTGGACACTTTCCCCATCTACAATCTCTCCAATTATCACCCCTCTATCCTATTCATCCTAGCAGAGCCAATTAGCACTTCACTACTCTAACTAGTTTTCAACTAACAGTGCTAATCATCACACTCTAGTTTTAACAAGACTACTGCCTATAATAATTAGGTCTAAATAGACTATATTGACTACCTTATGCAAAACCGCCTCATTCCGGGATGGCTGCTACACTTTGCCATAACGACACATGCTAGTTAATTTTAAATTAATCTAACACTGTAGAGCTCTCCCACAAACACGTCCATCCTAATCCACGGTTTTGGTCAACACTGTTTCTCCCAATCATGGTTTTTGGCAAACTCCTAAAATTGGTCACGTGACGGTATTCTTTATGTCCACACAGGTGTTATTTGGGCATATCATCCATTGTCAAGAATCTATCCTCCCTGGCTTAGTCACTGTCAGAGTTGTCATCACTTGTTTTGACATCCCCAACAAGCTAGCGAGTTACTGTATGATCCCAACAACAGTTTTCCATAACAAGCTGCCAATCTGCGTGATGTCCGGAAACTCTTAATGACAGACGGACTGTTTTCTCCCGAGCTGACCACTTCCGCTTTCAATCCGACCTGTTTATGAACTGTCAAAGTGGTGTATAGATTCATCTCACTCACTTCCAAATGTTCCCATTTTGTCGACCCCATATAAACACGTGCAGCTGCAACCGTCCTGGGGATTTTGACATCCAATTTGTTTTTTCTGTTAGTTAAAATATTTTTGGCTTTGCAGATAGGCCGGTTAATCAGAAAGTCTCTATAGTAATCAACTGGTTAAACGCGGTGTTTTATTTTTGTGACAGTGTTAGTGCACAAAAGAATTCAGGAACTTACTTATAAAAGAACAAGTACATCAACAGGCTGTCTAAAAACTAAAGATGGCAAAATCATAATAGAAAAAGATCAGATTCTACATGTGTGGACAGATTATGTGAAAAACCTTTATAATGATAACAGTGGAACAGTATGATAGATTTAATAATGAAGCACTGCCAATTTTGAAGATGGAGGTTCGAAATGTTCTTAAGCATTTGAAAGCTGGCAAGGCCCTCGGTGCAGATAACACCACAACAGACATGATTACAACTTTAGAAGAATTTGGACTAGAGCAAGTCACCAGACTGCGGACCACATTATATGATACTGGAGATATACCTTCTGAATTATGTAACCCTGTATTTATTACAATCCCAAAGAAATCGGGAGCCTTGGACAGGCGATGAATCATGGTGTCACCACTTTGAGCAGAGCAGCAAAAGAGAGAGCATGCAATGGAAGCATGCTGGATCACCAAAAGCCAAAAAATTCAAATAACAGGTTTCCGTTGGTAGGGTTATGCTGAGCACATTTTTTTTTACCATGAAGGGCTATTGTTGGCCGACTTTAAAGAACCTGATGTCAACATCAACTCTACCCACTACTTGCAAACAGTAGACAAGCTGCAAAAAGCCATCAAGAATAAACGACCCGGCATGCTGTGATTTTGTTGCACGATAATGCTCCTCCGTATGTCGCAAAGATTGTGCAGGAAGCATTAGCAAGGCCTATAGTCCTGATTTGTCACCATATGATTTTCATTTGTTCGGACCTCTAAAAAAAAGCTCTCAAGGGGCAACGATTTCACACAGATGCAGACGTAATGAACGCGGTAAACATATGGTTCAGTGAGCAACGACAATCCTTTTTTGCGGACGGCATTCGCCGCCTACCTAAGCAATGGGATGCTTGCCTGAATGCCTACGGCAACTTCTTCTGACCAACCCATGGTGCATACCTAATTCACAATGAATGCTTTGTTTAATTCTACCACACCTGTTAATGTTTCTTTTATTGCTTTTGTAATAAAGCCATTGGAAAGGGTTTCAAATGAACGTCCCTAATATAAAATATTATTTGGTAGATTACAAAATTTCACTGTGACGATACACATTCTGCTGCAATTAACATAACAACCAAGCTTGATAGTCAACACGAGAGCAAACTTTAAAGGCACATTCAGTGTGACTCCTTTAGCCAACAGCACGGAACAAATCGTGCCTGCGACAGTTGAACAGCTGTACACTCTACCCGTGTCAGGCGACCGTGTGATGGCGTTAAAAATAAATCAACAGTGACAGAGAAATCAATAAGGCATCAAAAATCAACAGTTTAACACTTATTTAAGAGTAAGAAGGTTCCTGTTTGCATGGCATGAAATTGATTTAAAAAAAAAAATTATTTACATCATCTTAAATTGTTATGCCGGCTCTGTGGCAAAGGTGGTACGGATGTAGTTCGTATTCCCGCATACAGCGTTCGAAACACATTTGTCGGCGATTTGGCAGCAGACCGCTTTTCGTTGGATGTTTTATGAAAAGACTAGCTGACCCGGCCCGGCTTCGCCCAGACCCTGGCGGGATCTGTCTGTCTGTCTGTCTGTCTGTCTGTCTGTCTGTCTGTCTGTCTGTCTGTCTGTCTGTCTGTCTGTCTGTCTGTCTGTCTGTTTAATTCATATTTATTGGTTGCAGTTAGAACAACCTTAGCTAAACGAAGACCAACTTACAAAAAGCATTAGGAAAAGCACTTGGAAGAGCTTTACAGCTTCCCCCAACAATTAACTTGGGTAAATAGAACGGCGACAGCAGCAGCAGCAGAAGAAGAAAAACGAGGAGGAGGGAGGAGGAGAGCGAGAAGGAGGGAGGAGGGGGAGGAGGTAGGAGGAGGGAGGAGGAGGAAGAGGGAGGAGGGCGGGGGGAGGAGGAGGAGGGAGGAGGAGGGATTAGAAGGAGGGAGGAGGAGAGAGGAAGAGGAGGGAGGAGGAGGATGAGGGGAGGAGGAGCAGGGAGGAGAGAGGATGAGGAGGATTAGGGAGGAGGAGGGGGGGAGTAGAGGGAGGATGAGGGAGGAGGAGGGGGAGGAGGAGGGGAGGAGGAGGGCGGAGGGAGAGGGAGGAGAAAGGAGAGAGAGAGGAGGGAGGGAGGGAGGTAGGTAGGAGGAGGAAAGGAGGAGGGTACCGGAGGAGGAGGATGAGGTAGGAGGCGGGAGAGCGAAGAGAGGAGGGGAGGGAGGAGGAGAGAGGAGGAGAAGAGGGGTAGGAGGGAATAAGAGGAGGGAGAGGGGAGGAGGAGGGATGAGGAGGATTGAGGAGGAGGAGGGAGGCGAGAGCGAGCAGGAGGGAGGAGGGGATGGATACGGAGAGGAGTACGGAGGAAGAGGAGCACTATGAGGGAGGGGAGAGGAGGAGGGGAGGAGGGAGGGAGGAGAAGGGCGAGGAGGGAGGAAGAGGGGAGGAGGAGGGGAGGAAGAGGGAGGAGGAGAGGGAGGAGGGCGAAGGAAGGAAGGCGAGGGAGAGGAGAATAGGTCGGAGGAGAGTTGGATGAGAGGGGCAGAGGAGAAAGGAGGGGCAGGTCAGAGGAGGAGGGAAAAGATGAGAAGGGAGAGAGAGGCGGGGCAGGGAGGTGGAGGGGAAGAGGGGAGGGATTGGAGGAGGAGGAGGAGGAGGGGGGGGGGGAGCGGATGGGTTTAAGGAGGAGAGGAGTTGGAGGAGGAGGATTTGGGAGGAGGAGAGGAGGAAGAAGGAGGAGAGGAGGTTATAACGTATATGCCTGTAGATAACTGTAGCGAAAAGGTCCACCTATTTGAGAAATATGCAACAATTTCACATATATAGCAATGCTATTAGAAGTTATGACCCGGCGTGGCTTCGCCCAGCTCCTGGCGGGGAGCGTCTCATTAAATTCATACAACAACAAAAAAGTAACTTAAAAGAATGTCCTTCCACACACCATCCATTATTTTTAATGAATGTTTTTAATCACCTTCATGACTGTAGATAACTTCTTTCAGCATAAAAAGATCAGTTACAATGTTATGCATTATGCATTATTTTTATGAAAACTTTGAAAAAGCCTTAAAGATTATATCATGATTTATTATAACTCATATGCCGGTAAATAACTATAGACAAAGAGTTTATAAATCTTTGAAAAAGATGGAACAATATGACTATAAAGTATATAGCAATGTTATTAAAAGTTATGCCCCGTGAAATAACTTTTCTAGAGTTAAGTCCCCTTGCTATATAGAAATTGTCATGAAAAATGAAATATTAAATAATATTAAGTAAGTAACCGATTTCACACTAAAAAAATGTGACAGTTGGCAGCGCGGGAATGAGAGGAAGACGGGTAGAAAATTTCATCTCAATCGGATGGACCATTCGCGAACGCATATAGGACATACACACATACATACATACATCCTTTTTTATATATAAGATATGAGTGCCTGCCGTTCAGAAAGCAATGACAAACCACTGAAAGTAAGTTTTCCAAGAAATCAAAAAGCCACAAAAAACAAAGTATGGTGTTGACAGCGACGTTCTGTAAAGTATGTGCAACTAACTATAATGGTATCACAATGTTATATCCTGTTCAGCTGTCCTTGGTTATAATTGCCAAGAAGGAAATACTGCAATATCGGGATGACTTAGTGACCATTTTGTGGCATGCAGAAAAGCTGTAATATTGGGATGACTTTTTCACCATCGTGCGGTATGCAGATAAGCTTAGGCGGTGATGATTCGGTCACCGGAGTCTTGGATCAGGTCTCCTGTCTTGACTCGACAATGCCAGGTGGCCAAGCTATCCATGTATTTACCTCTCTGTCTACCCATTGCCTCTTTTCCTATTAATTTTGTTAGCTGTCACATTTTATGTTCGTTTATCAGCTCTTGTACATCAAATTCTGTTAGCTCAGTATACCAAATTCTGCACTATCTGCAGGTTGTGATGAAGTTGTTCTGGTGTTTGTCACTAACATTCCATTCCTGTCCTTTGTCTGCCTGCTTTCCTGAAGTCACCGGCCAGATGGCAGCTTCTGTCCGTGCCATCCATGACCTACCCCTCTTTAGCTGTCTCCCTCTGATATCATTTAGGTTACTGTCTAATGGCTATATGTCGTCATTAATCACTCCCATGTATACCTTGGGCTGCTCTAGTGCGAGTCTAGATTTCACGAATGTAAGCTCTCACCCCCTCCCCACCAACCCCCTATTTTCCCATTTGTCTACTCGTTCTAACGATATATCTCATGTATAACCCAAGACAAGTCTCATGCCTTCATGCCGTGGTACTCCTTCTAGTGAGAGAGAGAGAGAGAGAGAGAGAGAGAGAGAGAGAGAGAGAGGGGAGGGAGGGGGGGAAACGAGAGAGAGAGAGAGAACGAGAGAGAGAGGAGAGACAGAGAGAGGAGAGAGAGAGAACGAGAGAGGGAGAGAACGAGAGAGAGAGGAGAGACATAGAGAGGAGAGAGAGAGAGGAGGGAACGAGCGAGAGAGAACGAGAGAGAGAGAGAGAGGAGGGACAGAGAGAGGAGAGAGAGATCGAGAGAGAGGGAGAGAACGAGAGAGAGAGGAGAGACATAGAGAGGAGAGAGAAAGAGAGAGAGAGGAGGGAACGAGAGAGAGAACGAGAGAGAGAGAGAGAGAGACAGAGAGAGAGAGAGAGAGAGAGAGAGAGAGAGAGAGAGAGAGGAGAGACAGAGAGAGAGTGTGTGTATGTATGTATAATTAAACCTTTGTTAGTGAGTTTGTGATTGTGAGTAAGTATGTGTGTATGTGAGGTTCTGTGTAGTATTTACGCGTTATTGAGTGGGTGCATAACTAATAGTTTGTGTAAATGATGTGCGTATGTATGCAGGAATGTGTGTATGTGTTCATGCATGTGCGTGTGTATGTGTGTCTGGCTGCCTGCCTATCTTATAACATGGTAATATGCATTGTTAATGTTCACAACATTCATTTGACAATGTTTATTTTATCCCTATGTGAATGTAACACAATAAATGCACAACTGATGATTAATGTACGAAAGATGAGTGATTAGATAGGGCGAATGTAGGACGGGCCAGCGTGCCCAATTGGTGACCATTTGAAAATAAAGTTCGTTCAATCGTTCGTTCTCACACCGAGGAGATTAAAATACCCAGGCCCTAGCCATTTACCGAGAGAACAATATGGTTGAATGGCAGGAAAGGTAGTCTCTGTCCAATGTGAAAACCTTAGTTTTCATTTCGGCCAGGCCGCGCTTGCATTTACATAATTTTTTGCTCAACAGACGGGAAACAGATAGTATTCTCCTTCCCGGTTCCTCTCCCGAGGGATTTGCGTCACACCTGGTGTTGCACCTCACAGGTCAGGGTGTCCCACACTGGAGTGCATTGTTGTCACGTGAGCTTCCTCTACAGATAGTATTAAAATCATCATCATCCAGTGCATTGCCGGCTGGCCTTGGCGATCATGCATATCCACAAATTACAATCTCCGACGGCATGGATCAAATCATGTGTTAACGCCTTTCCGTGCCATGACACAAGACT
Source organism: Cepaea nemoralis (assembly GCA_014155875.1). NCBI lineage: Eukaryota > Metazoa > Mollusca > Gastropoda > Stylommatophora > Helicidae > Cepaea > Cepaea nemoralis. The sequence goes on from JACEFZ010009410.1 coordinate 35,527, forward strand.
GTTAAGAACTTTCTCGCCCTGTCTTCCTTTACCTCTCTTTCCGCAAACATTTCCTGTTGTCACGACATGTTCCAGTTTGTGTCTTCTCATAATGTGGAGGGGAAAAAAACGATGGCTGCTTCTTTCTGATGTTTGTGGTAAGTTGTCTTTGCGACTCAGCTTCCCTCAAAATGTCCAGATTGCTCATTTTGACTGTCCAGTTAATTTTCAGTTCGGAGGTTTGACGCTGTGCCGCCAGCGTCTGCAGCCTATCTTGTGCCAGACGTATTAGTTACCCATTCCTCTGGAAAATACAAGATTAGGCCTAGAGAGGGAACATGTCGTTTGGGCACCACATGTTTCTCTAAAGCTCTGCCCAGGCATTGTGATGGAATATTGGCCACATTCCAACTCACATACTTTGGTCTGTCAAGACTGCAAGGTGCCACTCACATCTCCAAGGCTTCCAGGTAATTTTTAACCTTAAAAAAGTCGCTTAAAAGTCGACAGGGTCAACTTCAAGGCACCGGGTTTTATCTCATATAGCTCAGCCTCTTTCCGCAGTATCTTAAAATTGGTTCTATGTAACTCGCAAAAACTCGTTTTCTAACGTTCAAGGACAAGAAGTTATTCATCTGATAGAATGCAGTTGTTGTTTGTCCTATTCTGTTCCTTATCTCAGTGATATGCATCTTCCATCTGATGTTATCCATGAACCTAGTTACCTGGATTTCTGTTCTTGCGCCAAGATAACATCATTTATTTAACTGCACATTTAGGCACAATCCGTTTCTTTGATATCACCATGGCTTCTGTAATTCTTTTATTCAAATTAAGGCCCATATTTTCACTTTAAAGAATGTAGTATTAAAATACCCGGCCGTAAACAATTATAGAGAGAACTAGATGGTTGAAGCCGGTCTCCGAGGCCTAGAGATTAGCGACTTTCTCCGTAATTACGTTTATCCATGTGAGCAAACGCGGCTGCGCGATTGGATGCTCCAAATCAATAACAAAACGCCTATATTCACTCCAGAAAAGGGCAGTGCGTTTAATTAATGGTGAAAAGCTTATCGAAAATTCTAACCTACATAAACGTCTTCGGTTACTGCCACTCCACAAACGCCTACTTTTTAATAAGGCCAAAGTAATTCACAAAATCCTATTTCAAAATGCTCCAAGCTACCTTTGGCCATTGTTTAAATATAACGCTAGACATAGCGAACGACTAAATATACTTCATGTTCCTAAACCTAGGATAGACTTATATAACACAAGCTTAGCATACTCTGCCGCTCAGTTGTGGAGCAATCTTCCACAAGAAATCAAAGACACCACCAGTCATTATGCATACATTCGCAACCTGTTTGAACACTACCTCAGTACAGACTACATTCACCCATAAACAAAAACACAAAATAGACAATAATAATGGTAACTTATCTTAAACGACAACTAGTAAAAAAACATTCCCAAATGTATGGCACGTTACATCCTCCTTAGGTATTTGTGATGCCCATGTTAAACATTGCCTAAGTCAGTCATTTGTTATTGATTATTTTTCATGCGGTTTATTGCTATTGTTCTTTTGTTGTCAAAATTTGCTACATAAGTGATGTTGAATGAAAGAATGTATGAGAGAAAATAGAGAAGAAGGACAGAATGTCAGATGGACCTGTGTGCCCAGTTCTGAACCCTTTGAAAATAAAGAATTTCTTTCTTTCGTTCGTTTGGTAGCGGTTCTCGCCGCGCCCGTTACTTACAGGATATGTGAGCCGGCCGCTCAGAAAGCAGGCAAACTCCTTGGTTCTATGACTGCCAAGAAATCAACAACAGGGTAAAATGCTGGTGTTGACAGCGCGATATCCTGTAATTGGATATGCGAAACAAAACCAAAACAAACATCGTTGAAAAACTCGGCGAGAATTCATAGTTCCGCCTGTGTAGCCACATAATCTTTATTGCTGCTAGGCCACCTGTGCATGTAATGATAGTCTGCTCTACATGACAGTTATAGGACAGGCTAGAATCAAATGTACAAACATAGACATTTCAATATATAATTTCTTTTAATTGCCTACCCATTTAGAGATTCGTTAAGCAGATCTGCTTTCCTAATGCACGGTCTTGACAAACCTAATGCACCGGTTCAGTGGCGAAGGGGTTGCTGACGCAGTTCGTAATCCCGCATACAGCGTTCGAAAAACAGCTGCTGGCGATATGGCAGCAGACTGCATTGCGTTAGTTTTTATAAAATGATATGAGTGTCGGTCGTTCAGAAAGCAATAGCTTACGTACTGAACGCAAACTTGCCAATAAATTACAAACAGCCCAAAAATGTTGGTGTTGACTGCTACGTCCTATACAGGATATGCAACTAACTTTTAACTTCTTATAATCCATGCCGAGTGGCGTTGGTGACCATGTCTATCCACAGCCTTCTGTCTCATGTGCTGCCAATCGTTTCTGGTTCTGATTTCTCTTTTGCCTTAATGTCAAATTGTTGTGTATCTTCTCTCTTGGTCTCCCTCTGCCTCCCACTCCTCCCCTCGCCCCAATGTTACCGTTATGACAACATCCTCCAGGTCTACTCATCTCACGTTATGCCGAGAGGACGTTAACTGCCTTCTTCTGATGCGAATAACCAGATGAGTTAACTTCTTTCAACATAGCCCCTTCATTACCCCTTGCATATGTCCTTAGTGTTCTCATGTCCCATCTACTGCCTATAGCATATTGCAGTGTAGGACAGGGGGTTCTTGAACCTGAGGAATTAAGGCCGCGAGGCTAGTGCAGCGAAGTGTCCAGGTTAGGGTTTTATTCTTGCCTCCGACAGAAAAAAAATAGTTCATACCATACCGAGGATTCGAACCCGTGTCTCGGGAAGGAAAACTCGGCATTCTAGCCACTAAACCATCCGCTTCACATCATCATTTTAAATAAATCACACCCCCGTACCGTCCACATAATTCCTCACTTGTCTGCTAATTGTCCTCGATATTATTCACTTGTCTGCAAATTGTCCTTGATATCACCCCTGCTAACTAAGTTGTATTCAAACGCGACAGTGTGATCAATAATAAGTGACGTGGCATCTAAACATAGCTGTCACGTACGACGCTTGAAGAACATGTACACACATGTATATTGCTGTGTGTAACTTGTTGCAGCGCTAGAGTCGTCACAATAACGGACTGGCTAGGAGGGTGGCAACTTTCCCTCTGGCAAGTGGGCCGTGTGGAATCCTTTTAACATTAGACAAAATGCTAACAATGTTAATGTCCTTCTAGTTTCCTTGTCTCATTGCCACCAATGCATTTAGTATTTAGCCCAGTCCGTCACTGGACCTTCTAGATACAATGTAAATGGTGGTCCCGCGACACACCACGTCGCATGCAGTGTTCTGTCTTCGCTTATTGCAGGATATATCATATTGAGATGGAGTGGTCGGTTTCCTTCCTCGCTACTTTTCCCTCCCATTAAATTCTGAAAAGCCTATGATGTTCATTTTATGAGACTGGGTCTATCCCAGAATCGGAGATAAACCTTAAATCACTGTCTTCACATGTTAGCTCATTAGTCATTATGCTACAGCGGTTGCTACATAATACCCCATGAAGTAAGTATAGGGCGGTTTCTACATCATTTTGAGTATTTTTCTCTTTAGAGTCCATGCCGTGTGGTGTGGATGATCATGTCTGTCCACAGTCTTCTGTCTCGTGTACTGTTAACTGATTAACTGAAATAGGATGATTAATATCGTCTTATTAAAACTTCCCGTAACTGTCATGGGCGTATAAATCAAACTATAGTTAAAATATCAATACAGTAGTTTCCCCTTTGCAACTCCATTAAATTTAGTAATAATACAAAATGTCTGCCTAACATATTAACAACTTTTAATTGATTAACTGGGCACTTCTTCCGAATTGCGGTCACCAAATAGATCCGGCAGTGAATAGGTCAGGGGTAAGGGTTTAGGGTCGTGTTTAGTTAACAACTAACCCTAACCCTTAACCCTGAACCTATTCACTGCCGGACCTATTTGGCCCGGAATTCGGAAGAGTGCGATAACTGTGACAATACCCTTACTTCCCATTTTTTCCGCGAATCTATTTGTTCGTTCATTCCAAACCTAATGTTAATATGGCACTGAACCTGTTAATAATTTCGAATACTGTTATTCTTCAATGCAAATGTAAAACTTTCTAGCAACTTCTCCCTTTCCTGTTCTCACGATGTACTCCATCTGTCCTGTTCTCACGATGTACTCCATCTGTCCTGTTCTCACGATGTACTCCATCTGTCCTGTTCTCACGATGTACTCCATCTGTCCTGTTCTCACGATGTACTCCATCTGTCCTGTTCTCACGATGTACTCCATCTGTCCTGTTCTCACTATGTACTCCATCTGTCCTGTTCTCACTATGTACTCCATCTGTCCTGTTCTCACGATGTACTCCATCTGTCCTGTTCTCACGATGTACTCCATCTGTCCTGTTCTCACGATGTACTCCATCTGTCCTGTTCTCACGATGTACTCCATCTGTCCTGTTCTCACGATGTACTCCATCTGTCCTGTTCTCACGATGTAC
>JACEFZ010009411.1:0-82710 GCA_014155875.1 Cepaea nemoralis
CGCTGCTTGTGCCCCCCTTTTTTTCTTTATCTATTGCTGCTTGTGCCTCCCTGCTTCCTTGCAGCTGCTCTCTCTTCGCGTTGTTGTGCTTGATGTGCTTTAAATTCTTGTTTGCCCATGCTGCTAGGTCAGGCCCTGTCATGCCACACTTCTCTCCCATGGCTATGAAGTCTTGTACTGACGACATGTTTGTTAGATATTGTCACCGCCTCACTTGCACATATAATAAAGGGCTGCAATTCCAGCCCAAGGAAACCATTGAGTCGAGCAGGACCCGAGTAATCTAGAACCTTCTCGAAAGAGATGGTCACCAAGTCCATGATTCCGTGGACAATGATGTGGCCCGCCTAATGCGGGGTCCACGAGGAACTCGGACAGAGTTACCGCCCGTGTCGAGTTAGGACACGCGGAGACCGGCAGAGGACAAACGGACTGGAGAGAGACAAACAGGGCCTGCCTGAGAGGGACTCATGGATAGTGATAGATATACTAGGGCTAGATAGTGTGCTAGATTGTTGTATGACAACTATATGTTTGAGGTTTAACTATCGTGATATGTAAGATAAGAGAGCGCGGGTCTGTTTACCCACTGCGCCAACGTACACTTCATACAATAAATGTTCTATATCCTAGCGAACAGTGTATTGTTGCCTGTATGAACCCGAACCATTATTTAGATCAGAGTAAGACCATGACAGGCTTTTTGGGGGCTCGTTCGCCTCACTTGCACATATAATAAAGGGCTGCAATTCCAGCCCAAGGGAAACCATTGAGTCGAGCAGGACCCGAGTAATCTAGAACCTTCTCGAAAGAGATATGCTCAACTATTCTGCTACGAATGTGATGTCTTAGCAGCCCAATGTTTCAATAGTATCTGGCATATGCTGTCTCTGGTTAAGTGGTGACGGATGGTGTGCTTATTTAGAGTTTATCGTTGTGACGTTTTTAAAATGATTCTCACAACTAGAAGTAAACTGTGTGTAATGTTATCGTGGTGTCACCAGGTTTTAATTATTACCCCAGAAAAGATAGGTGATGTATACTATGAGTATCTATATGAAGTATACTATCTTAATTTATCAGCACTGGAACACTCAGAACATATTTGTGATGCTCGTGGATCTTGTTTTTGGTCACTGAGAATACTTACTGATATCTTGAAGTAATCCCGGACGAGCCCCCACTTGCCAAGTAGCTGATTACCGGCTCTTCTATTCAGCCACAAGGACAGTTTGTAAGCAATAACAAGTACAAACGGGGAATATCAAACAAACCAATGTCCTCGCCATTGTGGTCAGTGTTTATTCTTGAAAGTCATCGCCGCCGTTATACAATCAATTACCAACAGGTGTGGGCTGACATGCGATGATTCTAAATCAAGTTACCTAAATTTAACGCTGTAAACTATTTCCTACACAATATATAGTGACCAACTTACGGCCTGGCTTGACCTGGCGTGTGCTGAGCTCAACTGCCGTTCGGTCGGCGTGCAGATTGTCGAGCGTGACAGGCTTGTATAATCAGCCGCTCACTTGGGCGACGCACTCTGGCCTCAGGTTGAAGTATCTTTGCAACCCTGGAGTAATGTCGACTTCATGTCGCTTGACTTCTGCACTCCCTTTCACAACCGTCTAGTACAAGACCCTGGCAAGACTGATTCTGTCTCGCCCCGTCTCTTCCGTGTACCACACAACTAATGTCACGTGATACGCAACTCCTCGGAGTCACTTCCCTTTGTCCCTCATCATCATCTGTTGCTCACCGACTTCTCTCAACTTAATCGTGTGTTCTTTGTTCATAGTGATCATGTGAACGGTTCTCACTATGCCAATTCTTCTTCTCTTGTAAACATGTTCTACTCTATCAGTTTACCGCTGTCTACCTCATATCGGTCCATGGCAGATGCTAACCACGTCGCCACCTTGGTCAATCCGATTGGTCTATAAAACGTGGTGCTAACACCATAGGCCCAATATCACTTAGTCCATGTAAAATGTTAACTTTACTTACTGACTGTTTACAATGTGATTACAATAAGAGGTGTATCCAACTGTTATGTAAACAAAACGGCACGATAGTCTGTTTACAACCTCTCTCATTGACGAGATACAGTTAAATATAGCAGGCAATAAATTAAGCAATGCACTGTTTGCTTTTCATTAGTCAATTGTATCATATTAGGTGGTCATCATAGCAATTTGTGTAGCAATTTATGTTTTAAATATTCCCATACGGCTGGAGCTAAGCAGTATGAATTCATTTAAAATATATGTACCAATTTATATTTTCTCTTGCAGTTAAGATTGGATTGAATAAGATATGTTTGACTCCATGGAAACCATTCACAACTCTTTTTAAGCTACCACTGAAAGCAACACTAAGAGATCCTATATATAGATAAAACAATGTATACAAATTACATTCCTTCCTTTCTATCCTGTATGTTTTCTTTCTCTCTCCCTGTTCTTATAACACACCACGTTTGCCCTATTCCATTTGACTGCCTACCGGAATTTGTGTCTCAACAGTATTTCCGGTTTCTGTTAGAATTTTGTTTTTCAGTTAAGAAATACACGTTCTAGACGAGAGGGTTATAGAAATGGGGAGAGACATAGAGAGAGAGAGAGAGAGAGAGAGAGAGAGAGAGAGAGAGAGAGAGAGAGAGAGAGAGAGAGAGAGAGAGAGAGAGAGGGTAAATATAAAGGTTGAAATTATATTGAACAATTTATTTTCGGTGTATAAATTAATGTCATCCCTTAACATACTTTCGATTAGTTTTCTCACGAGTCTAAGATAATGCCAGTGCATTTTAATTAAGGATTACATAGCCACTAGTAATGTAAATAAGAAGATAATATATGTTCAATCTCAGGATTCCCCCATACCTCGAATAAATAATGCTAAACATATGGTTTAAATTCATCAATGCTATCCAAACAAGCTGGATAGTTCTAGGCAATTCACCGTTCAATCAGTTCTCACGCCCAGATATTTGTTTGTGACCTCAAGATAAAAAAGAGGAATGGCTCAGTTTACTCTTTACCCTCATGCTTGCTCATGCGAGCTAGACGAGAGTCACACAATGTGCTCAAAATCACGCTGGTAGCCTTAACTCATAGAAGCTTTTCTTGTATTCAATTCACGAGGCTAAATCGACAGCGAAACCACATGGTCAGGACAACATCCACTCGCCTGTGGGAACTTTATTCAGAAACGACCAGGTTGGCAGGGGAGTTAACTTACCATTAGGCTGTCGCCCTCTAGCACTTCAAGATGAATGGCTGTAAAGTGGACCAAAGAAAACAATCAGTCTAGTTCATCGAGACAACCCTGTTGTCGGTGTAATCATCAAAAGACAGCTAGTTATCTTAAATTGAACAAGATACTATGTAGATATGCGTCCATGGTTCCCGTCCCATATGGATATATATCAATATTTCTGCATTGATAAATTTAAAAATACAACGTAGGCAATCGTAAGTATTTCGTTGCATTGTGCACGTGGTGCCATGTTGTTATAAACCACTAGGCAATCTGTGGGTGCTGTTGCCAGTATAGACCGGCCACCTTTGCTTCCCAAAACATTTCCTGGCACCAAATTAAAGCTGGACTGACCTGGGAGACATGACCAATTAGGAAATAAGCGAATCCACTCCGATTCGGATAGAACCCACAATCAAATGGATAGCAGGTGAGTGGCATACATGGGAACCCTAAACCAATACGGTAAAGCTGCTCCACGGAATGTTTTCTTTGCATAGGTAACTATATAGCAAAAACGACAAATATTGTATCAAGAGTTTTATTTCTAATAATATAGAAGTGCATTCGCCTTGAGAAACCGTTGTCATGGCTATGCATTCGCATCGAAGCATACGTTTATCATTTATATGGGCTCCCAAGTCGACCCAAGTCTATAAAATTATGGGGCGGGCACAACATACCCATTAAGCCTCGAGACGCTTACGGGGTCTTTTACTTTACTTACTTACCCTATATACGGCTGGCGATTTGGCTTAGACATCGTGCATCACACACACACACACACACACACACACACACACACACACACACACACACAGTCGACTCGTCGCGCTATCGAGAACACGTCGCCTAATCGGAAGACTGACACGTGGGCGAAAATGGCATGTGGCAAGAAAAACTCCACAAGACACCCGACATTAAAAATGAGCAGCGTAGATGCAGCCAAGACTATCAAGAAGATGCAAGAAGAAATCTTATCTGCGAGCTGCAGATATAACCTCTAAGAAAGCTATCACTTCTACGCCAGATGAAGACGCTCCCGTCACTCAATCGACGCCATAGACTACAACTTCAACTGAAGCCAGTAGCAGTCGTGAAGTTTTCAACAGCATTAAGACGAGACAGCCCAGTTTACCAAAGACCTCCACACAGGAGGAAACAACAACAACGGGGGACTTCACCCGCAAATTACTGCTAAGCAGACAAGCGTGGGAGAAGCCAAACTGTCGGCGACAAGATACTTAGTCTGTTAGAAAACGAGCTGGGAAGAAACAGCGTCTCCCAGCTATGCAAGACACCTGATGGAATAGTGGTCTCCATCAACAAGAACCCCAAGACCACGGCCCTAATGCAGAAGATGTCACAAAATGAGAAAGCCGACATCAAGCTACCCCACGGATCACAGTAGAAGCCACCCGACATCGCATGATGAAACGATGGGTCATCAAACGAATCAAGACCCACCTCACCAATAACCAGATAAGGGAGATGCTGACGAGAGAGAACCGCAAACTGAAGATCATCGGTGCTGAAAGAATCATCGGCAGGAATAACATTCCCACCACAGTCGTCATCGTACATCCGAGGACCTAGTGATCCCTCAATTCATCAGATGGACAAGAGAGAACATGTTCCAGAGCACTACATACCGAGAATGCTGCAGTGCTCTAAGTGCCAGAAATTTTGGCACACCCGTGACACCTGCAAGAGTGAGATGGAGGTATGCAGATACTGCTCTGGACCCCACCCATACAACAAGTGCCACCAAGCAAAGACCGACAAGGTCTTCAGTAGGCCTATCCTTAATAGAAAGGCACAAACTGCCTCGGCATCCACGGAGCCAGGTACATCGGCTGCCCCTGCCACCAAGACAGCAAGGAAGCCATGAAGATCGCCATCAAAAGTAAACTGCCATATAAAGAGGTTAGGAGCTACAAAGTGCAACAGGAAGGCCAACTGAGATTCAAGCTCAACAGCGTGGAGGAAGATAAAGACAAGACGCAAGAGACACAGACAACAGCCACTCGGCGCATCCTGGACGAACTATATCAAGTTCAGCAGAAGGTTGAGCAGGATGTCGCTGGAGTGGCTGTAATAAAGACCGAGACAGAAGAAACTCTATTCAAATTCAAGAAGAGAGAGAGAGAGAGAGAGAGAGAGAGAGAGAGAGAGAGAGAGAGAGAGAGAGAGAGAGAGAGAGAGAGAGAGAGAGAAAAGACAGAAGCAACTCTATTCAAAATTCAAAAAGAGAGAGAAAAGCTAGAAGAAACTCTCAAACAGATTCAAGAAGAAAGAGAACAAATAGAACTGCTCAAGAACAAGTCTGAAACACCTGAACCAGAAGATGCAAAGGCCCAGACAGAAGGAGAAGCAACAGAAGAAGAAATAGAAGAAGTGGAAGAGAACCAGAACGACAGCGACCAAGACCAAGAGTGGACAGGGGTAGGGAGAAGAAACGGCTGGTCACCTCATGGACCTAATCAGCAATCCGCACACGACACAAGGTATCAGAGATACCAGACGATACGAATATAGACCAAGACGGGGAAATATCCGGAAAACCAGGAGAGACGACAACTGGTAAAGCTCCGTGAAGGAAACAGCACCATATGACCGGGGTGGGTACACAGTTACTCCAGGCCTCAACAAGTGCGCGGCTCTGTCCAGACATGTAAAACCACAAGGATGAAACGAACTCAATAGCAGCAACTCAACTATTTCAAGAAAGCAGATATAAGCAGCATCAGAAAGAAGAGCGACATACACTATAAAAGCCACAAATACAACCAAATCGATAATAGTCGAAGGTTGAAACGGGGCCACTCGTATCAGCTGAACTGGAACTGGCTTAGGGATAGAGACAACAGAGGTTTATAATTCCCTGACCTTCTTGGTGTGAATTCAAAACCAGCCGAAGGGAGAATTGGAAGCATAGCGCTTTGCGTTGATTTCATATGGTATGAGTCGCCTGCATTTTCAGAACGTAATATCAAACTACTAAACTAAAACTTTACTAGGAATCACAAACAGATAAACAAAAATACAGCGCTAGATTGCAACATCCTATAACGAATATGCAACTAACGTTTATTTATAACTTACCTAATACATGGATACTGTTGTTGTATACGAAGCAAATGACAGGAAATAAGAGAACACTCGCATCACAATGTGTTACAATGGAACAACCTGGAGTTACGTTATTTTATATCCGCAAACATTGCAGGCATGCTTGCAACACCCAAAGGCAGGAGGGTCACCAATACGTGTAGCAAATGGTGTAGCCTACTGTATGTACAGGGTATATTACCATTTATATCTAACTGGCGATATTGATCAAATTCTATTATTGTATTAATTATTTATGACCTGTTATTGTCTTACGCCTGCATTTATTTCAACTGCATTCTTTCTCATGTGTTACCAGGATCGATAATTTTAGCCGATCAAAAATTAACTCTTTCGGTTCCATGTTGGTATTTTATTAACCGCTGCTGTGTGGGGATTTACAATCATGTTAACTCTTCTGACTCAAACATGTATGACAACATACATGACCCAGCCATAAATGTCACTTGGAGAACCCCATAAGGCCACTAAGACCCTAGTCTAAAATTCTTACCCGTATTTCTATGAGAGCCAAACAATACGTGTGTATTTATTTATTTATATGACCCAGGCATGGAGGTCTACATTCGTTCAGCGGAATGATACAGACCCACATACTTGGCTGATGTGACGAGTGGGCATATAATGGACCAGTTGACATCCTGAAGTCCCGAGGGAGGCGGGACAAATAACTGACACAATGGGATGGATGTAATTTTAGCAACTTTGACCAGACTGCAATTGAGGCAAAACTGGAACAATTAGATTAGAGCATCAGACGGGAAGCCACAGAAGAATAATCAGCCAAGACGGAGCTGGTGTCATCAGTCTCCATGGGGAATACTGAGAAGATGAACTGAGCAATTAATGACAGATTGTTCCATGTACAATGAGGATGATCTTTTCACTCACTGACTCCCTCTTTGACTGGCTCACTCACTGACTCAATGACTGACTAACTTACTGAGTGACTGACTGACTGACTGACTGACTCACTCACTCACTCTCTCACTCACTCACTCACTCACTCACTCACTCGCTCGCTCGCTCGCTCAGTCACTCACTCACTCACTCACTCATTAACTGACTGGCTGATTAACTAAATAATATATTAAAACACACACAAACAAACAAATAAACTAATACACTAACAAACTAACTAACGAACTCACTAACGCACTAACTTACTAACTAACAACTAAGAACAGACTTTTACAAATGTCTCGAACAAGTAGAGAAAACACTTGCTTGTGTTTAAAAAATAGTGAATGCAAAGAAAATAAACATACAAATTAACTACCCTCACATGTGCTATAATATTAAGATCAAATATTTGAAGTATCAAATTAATAAGTGAAACATGGCCGCGAGGATACCCCCCCCCCCTTTTCCGCCCCCCGTAAACTTCCAGTCCGCTACACAGGTCAGTTGGTGTTAAATGTTCATTTCTCATTCAGAAAGCGATGGCAAATTAATGAACGTAAAAAGTATCCTATAAAATCAACCTGGGATTGATAGCAGCGTCTTGCAAATTGTATGCACATCTGTGTGTGTGTGTGTTTATGTGTGTGTGTGTGTGTTTGTATGTGTTCCATACAGTCTGCATGCAAAGTGTGGCCACGTGCGGAGCTGCAGTCAACAGTATAATAATGGTCTTACCCTGTTAATCAGTGAAAGTGAACATGATTATGATTTATTCATCAGTAAGAATGCATAAGTGCAGAGAGACAGATGCTACACATGCTAACAGAGTGATAGACAGACAGAGTTACAGGGAATAAAATAGGCAGACAGAGACAGAGACAGACAGATTTAAAGACGGACGGACGGTTAGTGAGACAGACAAACACAGTTACACAGACCGACCGACCGACCTACCGACCGCGACCGCCCGACCGACGGACAGACGAACGGGAGGGAGGATGGGCAAGCGAACGGATGGAGAGACAGGTAGACAGACACATGGATGGACGGACGGACGGACGAATTGCTAGAGGAAAATCACAGAGTATATATACGAAAATAAATGTGGTGTATTTACTATTTGCATGTGTACTTGTTTATTTACTATTGGAATATAATTTCTATTTAATAGCGGAAGATAATTGGATGCCAGCTCTCACCGTTCATTACGGGAGGAAACCACTGACCACCTATTCCCCCATACACCCCTGTCTACAACATGAGACGATCCTAGCACATCACATACCGACGCCAGGCTCCTGCTACCTGACTTGTCTATTGATACAGGCTCATACAGAAGCTGTTGAATCAACCTAAGACTGCTGCCAGTTGGGGCCATTTGCGGCAGCAGCAGATGGTGATAACCGGTGAGGACTACCTCTGAAGTCGGAGTGGATTCGCCTGATGACGAGGGACATTGGTAATAGGGAAAGCTTATTCACACACAAAAATCAGTTCAGTGTACTAGAAGTCGTATCACGTGTATGGACTACGCTTGAGTTCAAAGCGAGAGAACAAAACAAAACGAAAACAATCAATAAACAATAATACCAAACAAAACATAAAAACAGGAAGGGCCACATAAAGATTTTCATATGTTCAAAACAATGTAAAAGACACAAACAAAAGATTGCACGATTTATTGCCTGGCATATTTCGCTGCATCTCGTCAGGTACATACTGCAGAAATCACACAACGTAAAGTAAATTAACTAGAGAAATCCCTCAAGTTGAAATATACACATATTCGCACAGTAATGTCACTTATCTACCACGGTAATTTTAAGCTGACTAACATGTCTTTCTGTTTGCACAATTCTGGCTTGCGTTAATTTATCATAATTGCTTCTGCAAACTTTAACAAGCGAGTATTTTGTGTGTTAAACAATACGCGAAAGACAGTGTCTGTGTAAACCACATGGCCGCTTTCGATAATGTACCTACCAATTGAAGACGCCAGGAGTTTCCGGTGTGTCGGCCCCACTAGGCTAGCATCTCCTGTGTGTCGTATCTTGTTGACCCATTGAGGTATGTGTTCTGACACTCGTTTGTTTAGCCGTCTCTCTGTTCTACCAATGTAGAAGGCCTGGCATCTACATGTGAATTGGTAAATACAATTGTTTGTGGCGTACAGAGGAACAGGCTCTTTGACTGCTGGTGTAGGAATCGGTACGGTTTTATATCTAATGACTGGAGTTGCAGCGCAGAATGTTCGGCCTACTGCTGTAGTAAGCCGGTCTTGTAGACGTTGCATTACGTCATCCCCTCGAAAAGTTAGCTGGATGAATACCTTGAGTTAAGGGACTGTAGTTACGTCTGGTTTTGGTTTGGGCTGTTGGCAGTGGCGCTTTATAAATCCTGTGGAGTACCCATTCAGGTTTAAGACATTGTTCAGAGTTTCAAATTCCTCTGTCAGTGTGTCCCTGGGTGCATATCTTTCTAGCACGGTCAAACAGGGTCCGTACTAAGCCCCGTTTGTACTGGACAGGTGTGAAGCTCTGAAAATTTAGGTAGGAATTCAGGATAGATCAAAAAGCAAACAAGTCGGAGGACCTGGATGCAATAATGAGGAAAGACATCCAGTCAATTGTGAATGCGGGACTCATCAGTGAGGCCACTGCAAAAACGCTCACACCACGTGGCTCGCACACTCCTCAGATGTAAAAACAACCGCGGACAGATGCAAAAGCATTCCACGCGAATTCACAGCTCACAGTGTCGCGCCATGCACTCACTCAGTAGCAGGGCGACGGAAACCATAGCCTCCTTAGTCGCCTCTTACGACGTGCATGGTAGGCAACAGTGTTACTATTCTTTGCTCCCCCGTATGGGCCCCGGCAACACACGGGCGTTCATGTAGTTGTAACAGTGTATGTTAATTGTATGTTAGTTAGTTAATGGGCCCCGGCAACACACGGTAGTTGTATGTGTGCTGACAAAGATGTTAGCCGCAACGTCAGTTTTGTAACTTGTGATTGTGTTCTAGTAAAGGTTACTGATTCTACTTCTAGGTTTCGTTGATTCACTGTTTGCATGCTTGATACATAAACAATCAACATCTCTACACTAGACATCCACTGAGACTGACAGAGGGCATCCTCTTTGTTTCGAGAGCAACTACGTGTACTTTAATGAATCAATTAATCTATTAAAAGCTGAACAAAACAGAAAACAAATATATGAAACAACAGTCAGTTGCATATCCTTTTTTTTTTACAGGATCTCGCAGTCAACCCCATAATTCTTTTTGCATTTTGTGATATTTTGGCAAGACAGTGGTTTGTCATTGCTTTCTGAACGGCTTTCTGCTTTCTGAATATATGAAAATCGACTCATTAACAAGTTACAATTGGTGTACAGGACGGTTTCGAATACATGCAATTAAGTAAACCACTGGATGACACCCACCCCTCCGTCCCTCCACCTCTCCAGTGTAAAGACTAAAGACCAAACCACTGTCACCATTGCAAGTTTTATTGCAGCTGTGTTATAAACACGACAACGGTTCGCTTGTACATTGACGTTTATTACCCGATATCTGTCAGCTGTGAAGCTGTATTTATGCGCAGGTCCCAACATGTGTAAACAATCAAACAGAGCCAGGTCATTGCCGCCTTGCATGACTAATTTATCTCTTGCAACTGTCAATCATGGCAGGCTGGATGCGACTATGTTTCGTGCGAGACCTTATGTTTATTCTATTTGTTCAGAAATGGAGTTTCTATGATAATCTTGGTAACTAAAACTCAGTGAATATTCTGTTATATATGGATCATCATCAGAAGACATGTCGATAAGCGTTGGCGATCATGTTTCGCCATCTCATACGATCACCAGGATCGTGGATTGGCTCCGTGTTGTTGTCTCGACCAATCCACCTGGTCAAGCCATCCATAAATTTATGTCTCTGTCTTCCCCTTGTTCTTTTCTCCTCAATCTTGCCAATTCTCATGGATTTATTGTGTTTATTTCTTTTCAAAACGTGTCCAAATATTTTGACCGTCTACTCTAATTTCTCTAATCAGTTAACGGTTTTCATTTGCTTCTGGCAGAACTTGCTCTTTGGTTTTCCTGTCTGTCCGTGGTATCCTTTGCATTTATTTTAGAAACCACATTTCCACTGCGACCTATTCTGTGTCAATAGACGTACACAGTAATTCACACACACACACACGCACACGCACACGCACACGCACACACACACATATAAGACAATGGATCGTATGAGAAATACTAACACAGTTTCATTACTTCAAGAAAGAACTATCTCAAATGCACTTGCCAGTGGCAAAGGAGTGAATCACAATGGTGTGCACACTGAGCTGAAAAGTTACGAGGGCGAGTCAAAATGTAAGTCACACAGTTCTGTGGGATGGCAGGTAAATGAAACAAAGCACGCAGTTCTATGCAGCCGATTTGGGAGGATTGATAAAACTATGGGATATGTGCATCAATGTAGGTGAAAATTATGTTGAGAATTAAAGGGACAATGTATGTATAAAAATGAACTGGCTTCAATTTGTTATCGTATTTAGTTATTTTTCTACAGCCATTTGTGACTTACTTTTTAACTAACCCTCGTGTGTTTTGCTTTTAGAACGTACCACATAGAGAGAGAGAGAGAGAGGACGTAGTGCAAAGACATGTGGCCGTGGAATGCACAGGGAAACGTTCACACTGTTTATCCTTAGAAATTAATCATGTAAAAATGGCATTTCTCAAGTAAGCAGTTAATTAGGTAGACAGAGTACAACCTAAATCAGTAGGGATTACCATTGGCTAAAGTGAAATGGGAAACCGCGGTAGCGAAGTGGTTATCACCATAGCCTGTCGACCCGCTGGTCATGTGTTTGAATCCTAACAGATACGGAGATTGGTTTTAGACTGACATGATCTTCAGGGCGGAAAAAGCCTAAAACATGTATTAGCACACGCTCTAGGCCAGGGGTCACCAAACTACGGCCCGCGGGCCTGATCCGGACCGCGACGTCAGTTCATCAAGCACGCTGACGGTCTCAAATTTGCTTGATAAAACGTATGGAACATGAGACGTTGTGATACAATTAAAATTTAAATAATTTGTTTAGAATGCTAGGAGATCTTCACACGCGCGGAAACCACATGGCTACTATGTGCCTTAAATTTACTATTTTCAATTTTAAATTATTGTATCTAGATTTTCTTGCTTATTATAAAGTTTGCTTATTTCGAGCCATCCTAAGTCCTTCCCCGGCTCGAGGAAACTCCGCCAACGCTCTGACGTTACAATAGTTCCCGTGGCAACACATGCAAACACACATCTTTCCCGCCCCCAGATGTGTCCGGCTGTCAACACTGGTCCCAAGCTCCATACATATTTACTTCTTTTTGCATGTCGCTCATTGTATAGGTATGTAACAAGGATTTCTTTGTTTGACAGTGATAGGTAAGTGTACTACAAGTGTGAATGGATGCAATAAAGTAGCAAATGTAGCATAAACATGCCATACAGAACTCGCGTTATTACGAAATTACTATACCCAGTCCAGAAAAATCCCCGGTCAAGGTATTAATCGAGCTGGTCTCTAGGCCAGTGTTTTTCGGTCTTTCTGCTGGAGCAGATCCTTACCCAAATGTTTACGTTACTCAAGGAACTCTGTGAGATGATCTAAGTGTATGTCCTACTTTATGTAATAAACCAGATGGGAAAAAATGTTGCATTTAGGCAATTTCAGTATGTTTCAACGGAACCCCTGGCTGCCACTCACGAAAGCCCGGCTGAAAAACACTGCTTCTAGGCTGTCAATGGGCTGCCAAGCACAGTCAATTGGATTTAAATGTTGACTTCTCGTCATTGACTTGGTTACGTAAATTACAAGTACATCAGCAGTTGGAGAGAGTTCGCCTGATGGCGAAGGACACATAAAATCACCGACAAATATAAAACCGACATGAGCTAGCTATTTCCCCTCCTCCGTCTGCCTCACAAATATCACACCGATATGATTTGTCTATTCCTCGTCCTACCCACCATCTCTTACAAATATCATACCAATATGATCTGGCTATTCTACCGCAAATACCTTCACGATTATGACACCGTCATGAGCTAGTTATTTTCCTTCAATACCTTCACAAATATCACATCAACATAAGTTAGCCATTCCTCCTCCCCCTCCTACATCATAGATATCACTCCAACACGGACTAGCCATTCTTCATCCTCCTATATCACACCAACATGGGCTAACCCTGCCTCTCTCTCCTATATCGAACCAATATGGACTAGCCATTCCTCTTCTTCCTATATCACAAATTTCACACTGACATGGCCTAGCCATTCCTCTTCCTCCTACATCACAAATATCACACTGACATGGCCTAGCCATTCCTCGTCCTCCTATATCACAAATATCACACTGACATGGCCTAGCCATTCCTCTTCCTCCTACATCACAAATATCACACTGACATGGCCTAGCCATTTCTCATCCTCTCTCAAAATATGCTATCGACATGAGCTAGCCATTCCTTCTCCTCATTCTCCTCTCACAAATATCACACCAACATGATATAACCCCAGGAGCACGATGCTGCCATTGATTATATCGACTTTCATACATATAACTTACACAGACGCGGGCCTGTCCATTCATCGCTAGCAGGTGGCAATATGTGACTGGTCTCCGATTTTCCTATTCTGTGATACTTCACGATGTGTAGCATCGTATTACTTATTCTGAAAACTATGTACTTTTGTTATATTCCCTCCCTGTATTCGTGTTTTTTTCTTTCCCTGTTTAATATTTGTTCATCCCGTACATGTTTAACAAGATTATACTGAAGTAGTTAGATTGATCGTTTACTTAGATTGATCGTTTAGTTTATTGATAGTCTGATTGCTGGTTCCGGGCTTTTCTCTTTCTTTTTTCATACTCCAGCTTTCTCTCCATCTGTCGCTCTATCCAGCTCTCTCTATCTCTCAATCGCTCTCCGTCCATTTCTCTTTATCCATCTCTCCCTCCCTCCCCCCCCCCCCACCCCTCTCTCTCTCCCTATACAGCTTTCTCTATAGTTCAATATTTGTGATGTAGGAGGATGAGGATTGATCATTTAGTTATACTGATCGTCTAGTTAGACTGATCGTCTAGTTAGATTGATCGTCTAATCAGAATTATTGTCTCATCAGGTGATCGTCTAGTTAGATTGGTCGTCGGGCTAGATTGACCTTCTAGTTAGATTAATCATCCAGTTGGACAGATCGTCTAGTTAGATTCATCTTCTAGTTAAATTAATCGTCTAGTTAGACAGATACTCTAGTTAGATTAAACCTTTAGTTAGACAGATCGTCTAGTTAGACAGATCGTCTAGTTAGACTGATCGTCTAGTTAAACTAATCGTCTAGTTAGACTGATCGTCTAGTTAGATTGATCTTCAATGTGCTACTGGGACTCATAACTAAAGCAATCAATGCTAACAGTGTAACCTCCCATGTATGTTTTAAAGGGTGAAAGGCAAGTAATCAACGTGTGCGTGAGATCGGCTACCTCATGAATAAATCGTCAACGGACCTTGTGTCAGTTGGTTAAGGGTCTGTTCACCCTTAGGTGATAAAAGGTAGAAGAGATAGAAAGTGAAAGCTGTACAGAGAGTGAGATGGACAGAGATAGAGAGGTGGAGAGAGGGAACTGGAGAGAGCGAGAGCTTGAGAGATAGAGTGAGAGCTGGAGAGAGAGAGAGAGAGAGAGAGAGAGAGAGAGAGAGAGAGAGAGAGAGAGAGAGAGCTGGAGAATGAAAAAGAGAGAAACAGAGAAAGACAGAGAGAGCTGGGGAGAGAGAGAAAGATGGAGAGAGCGAGAGCTTGAGAGATAGAAAGAGAGAGCTGGAGAGAACGAGAGCTTAAGAGATAGAGAGATAGCTGGAGAGAGCGAGAGCTGAAGTAAGAGCTGGAGAATTAAGAATAGAGACAGAGATAGAGAGAGAGAGAGAGAGAGAGAGAGAGAGAGAGAGAGAGAGAGAGAGAGAGAGAGAGAGAGAGAAGATAGAGAGAGAAAGCTGGAGAGAGCGAGAGCTTGAGAGGACGAACGAACAAACGAACTTTATTTTCAAAGGGTCACCAATTGGGCACGCAGGCCTGTCTTACATTCGGCCCTTCCAATCACTCATCTTTCGTTCGTCTATTATGCATGGTACATTCAATAGGTTTAAAAATAAACATTGTCAAGTGGATTTTGTGAACATAAACAATGCATATTACATTGTTATGAGACAGGCAGACACGCGTACACACGCACATTCATAAACACACACACACACACACACACACACACACACACACATATACGCACCTACATACATTCTTACATCATTTGCACAAATTCCCACAGTAATAAACACACTCAATAACACACAAATACAAACTCCCTCGCACACACGGCACGCATGCACACATACACACACAAACGTATACATATAGAAACACTAACATACACACCCACTGACACACATACACACATAGCCATGTGCACATGTGGTTTGGCGTCGCAGACAGCGAAGCACATACTCCTCCATGACTGCCCAAACTACAACATACCCAGGCAGAGAGACGACAGTGAGACCTAGAGAGACAACAGTGGAAGATACACTCTATGGACCGCTGAGTGAACTAAAAAAGACAGTTAAATTCATACAAGAGACAACATAGCAGTTGTATACATATTTCATGCGAACGAAAGAGGAATAAGAAGAAGAAGAAGAAGACGAAGAAGAAGAAGAAGAAGAAGAAGAAGAAGAAGAAGAAGAAGAAGAAGAAGAAGAAGAAGAAGAAGAAGAAGAAGAAGAAGAAGAAGAAGAAGAAGAATGCACACATACATACACATACACACATACACACAAACACATGCACACACAAACACACGCACACGTACACACATACACACATACGCACTCACACACACACAGATAAACACACCCTTAGACACACATACACACACCCATCCACCAACACACATACTAACACATGCAGACACATACAAGCTGCCTCACATAATCAATAAAACTAATATGAACAAGCTCCAGAACTATACGCACACAAACAGTGACGATTATTGTGAGCATCCTCACAATAATGAAAATAAAGTTAGGAAAAAAATAGGAGAAACATGGATATATATAATATATATATATAATATATATATATATATATATATATATATATATATATATATATATATATATATATATATATATATATATATATATATATATATAATATATATATATATAACAGAAAGACCAATGAACAGGTCCTTCAAAGAAACAAATGAAGATGGTAAATTGATTAGAGACATTAGACGCAGACAGTCAAAATTTTTTGGCATGTTATGAGACGAGATGGATTGGAGAACTTGGTGACAACTGGTAAGATCGAAGGGAACAGACCAAGAGGAAGACCTAGAAGCAAATACCTGGATGGCTTGGCCACATGGCATGGTCGAGACAGGAACACGGAGCTTGATCCACGACTCTGGTGATCGAGTGAGATGGCAAAACATGACCGCCCACGCTTACGCATGGCACATGATGGATGATTGGATATATATATATATATATATATATATATATATATATATATACTTATAGTATATATATATATATATATATATATATATATATATATATATATATATATATATATATATCGTTAGAATTAATAAAATAACGAAGGGAACGGAAAAAAGAAAAGGAGAAAACGACACAGTAGGATGAAGTATAAATCTTTCATACGAGAAATAAGAAGAACACCAAAAAGGTGACAAAAACCGATATAATACAAGATTGTTGTATTAAAAATAGAGCAATATCATAAGAATGGAAGAGATTACGAAATGTTCAAAGAAATGAAGTTATTGACAAGATATATTCAACCTCAATTAAACGTTATCAGTGACAATTTGGAAAATACCTTAACAGAGTCAAGACAAATTCTAGAAAGATGGCAGGAATACTTCAGTTTAATGTATGCTATGAATGACTGTGAGGATGTGTATGATATTCATGAACAAATGACAGGGGAGACATAACCTGAACCCTTACTGGATGAAAATACATGGGCAATAAAGAACACGAAGAATGGTAAATCACCAGGTTGTGATGAGATAACCACCTGATCTAATTAAAGCGGGAGGAGAAGAGAGCATACACATCTATCACGCATTATGGAAGAAAAAAAAAATATGGCCAAAAGATTGAAAGAGAACTATCTTCATTATAATCCCAAAAAACAAGGCAACCTGAAATTATGCACCAACTATAGAACTGTTACCCTGATCAGTCATGCAAGTAAAATTCTACTAAAAATCATAATGGGAAGACTTCGTAAAAAAATGGAAGAAGAGATTACCTTGGTTCTAGCTGGAGTTAGACAAGGAAGAGGAACAATAGATCGCATACTCAACATGCGTTTAATAATAGAGAAGTGCAGATAATTTAATGTAAACCTGTTGTCATGTTTTGTAGATTAATAACAAGCATGTGACTGTATACAACATCAGAAACTGGGATATCATGAGTAATATGGCCTTTCTGCAAGTCCGCATGACTGAATGGATAAGAACGCTTGTTCTTAAAATCCGTTGTGCTGATGCCGAGGTAAGCGGTTTAACCCGTACACCGGACAGCTGGACTAAAATGTTAACCTGTCGTCCATGACTTGGGGACGTTAATTATAAGTACCCTTAAGTCGGAGTGGGTTATCCACGTGGCGAGGGACATAGTTTAATAGGGAAAGCTAACCCACATGCACAATTCAGTCCATCACTACTATAAATAGTGTGTATGGACAATGCTTGAGTTCAAAGCGAACGAGCGAAAAACAAATATGGGCTTTCCATCACATGTAGACCAGGGGCCATGAAACTATCGCCCTCTGGCCGGAACCAGCCCACGACGTCATTTCATCCAGCCAGCCGACGGTATTCGAACTTGCTTGATATAACATATGGAACACGAGGCGTTGTGATACAATTTAAATGTAAATATTATGTTTTGAATAATAGGAGATCTTCATACGTGGGGAAACCTCCTGGCTGCTATGTGTCTTAATTTACTATTTTCAATGATAAATAATTGCATCTAGATTTTCTTATTTATTGTAATGTTTGCTTATTTCGCGCCATCCCAAGTCCTTCCCCGGCTTATGGTAGCGCCGCCTACGCTCTGACGTTACCTTGGTTGCCATGACACCACATCTTTCCCTCTCCCAGATGCGTCCGGCTGTCAACACAGGACCGATGTTTCAGAAATATTTACTTCCTTTTGCCAGTCATTCATTTTATATGTATGTAACACGAATTTCTTTGTTTGACAGTGATAGGTAAGTGAACTACAAGTGTGAATAGAGACAATAAAGTAGCATGCATTGCATAAAAATGCCACAGAAGACTCGGGTTATTACGAAAATATTATCCCCAGGTCAGAAGAATTTCCCGGTCAAGGTGTTAATCGAGCTGGTCTCTAGGCCAGTATTTTTCAACATGTCTGCTGGAGCAGATCCTTACGCAAATTTTTACGTTGCTCAAGGAACTCTATGCGATGATCCAAAGGTCTGTCATACTATCGACCCGGCAATGTTAATGGACTACGAGATAGATCAGCGATTCAAACAATAGGGACAATGAACGTCTGCGGTTTCAATAGTAAAGAAGAAGAGCTTATAGAAACAATGGAGGAGAGGAAAATTGGACTGATGGGAATAGCGGACACCAGAACAAAGGGGAAAGGATGCAAGGAGCTCCACCGCAGTTATACGTTTGTTTACTCTGAAGTATAACAGCAAGAAAGGGAAAGACACGGTGTGGGAATAGTCATCGAACCACGGCTAGGAAGAGGAATACTAGAAATAAAATATATATAAAAAAAGAATCATAACAGTGAGAATAAAAGAACAAACAATTACAACATATGTACAGATATACGCACCATGTAATGCAAACAATAATGAGCAAGAATGCGAGGACTTCTACGAAGACATACATGACGTGCTAAATAAAATAGATAAGCAGGACAACATCATAGTTATGGGAGACTTCAATGCAAGGCTAGGACATAACAGAATGGGCATAGAAAAACATCTGGAAGCATTTGGAGATCAGCAAAATGAAAGGAATGATAACGGAAGTAGACTGAAAGAGCTTTGCAGCCAACACGACCTCTACATAACAAATACATTCTATAAACATAAAGATTCACAAGTATAAACCTGGTATAAATGGAACGATCTAGATACTAAAAGCCAAATTGATTTTATATTAACAAGAAATAACAGAAAGAGAAATATATTAGATGCAAGGGCAGTGCCCAATTTCAGTATAAACACAGATCATAAAGCAGTCGTTACCACAATAAGAACCATCAGAAGAATAAAACAAAGAGCAGGAAAATACACACCATGCGAATCAGTAAACTTTAAAAACCTTAAAGACGAGGCAGTAAGGGAAAATTATGAGAAAGAACTAACTGAACTCTTTGTAAAATTACCTACAGAAAGAAAAACAGTGGAAGAAGAATGGGAAATGTTCAAATCAAGCATTTTAAATACTGCAAAAATAACATGTGGAACAACGAAAAAACGCAAAACACGGATAAAGAAAATAACAAGTTGGTGGAACACAGAAGTAAAGAAAGCGGCAAAAGAAAAAAAAGGAAAAATATAAAAAGTGGTTGAAGAGCAAACATCTGTGCATCCTTTGTTTTTCCTAAATCCAAGTTGCGTTTCGCTTAGCTGGGGTTCTAACGTAGTTTCGTAATCTTTTTTAAAGAATTTTGCAAAATATTTTCCCAGTACGACTCAACAGTGAAATGCCTCTGTATTGTGTGCAGTCTCTTTTGCTGCCTTTGTTTTTCCAAATTGGGATAATTATGGCGTTTCCCCAGTCTCGTGGTGTCTGTTGTTCTACCCAAACATGGTTGAATAGTCTATGTATCCAAGCTGTTCCTACTTCTCTTGTTGCTTTAATTAGTTAATTTGGTATTTCATCCTGTCCCGGTGATTTGTTCAATGGGGCTAATCTGATGGCTTCTATAATTTCTTCTTTTAGTATGTCTGGTTCTAGCTCTTCGGTGACATCTGTGTCGTTCTCTTGAATTCCTGTGACATCTGATGGATGTTGAGAAGTTGTTCGAAATACTGCTTCCATCTTATTAGGATCTGTGTTTGTTCACTTATTGGCTCTCCATTTTCGCTGTTAATTATTTCAGTTGGGTCAAAGGGTTCTCCTCTGGTTCGCATTGCACTTATCTTTTTGTAGAAGTTTCTAGTTGCCTCCTTGTAGTTTTTATTTAGGGTTTCTCCATACTCTTCCCAGTCTTTTTGTTTTTCCCTCTTTACTATTCTACTCACATGTCTTCTCGCTATTCTATATTCTCTGTAATCACATTCCTGTTTGCCATTTTTGCTCTTAGACAACTTATAGAAAAATCAATCGAATCATTGGACAAATGGCACCAATACTAAAGAACAAACATGTATCAATAACTACTAAGAAAGCCCTTTACAACACAATCTTCCTACCAACTCTGTGCTACCAATGCCAAACCTGGACAATGACAGAAAAAGAGAACAGAAAAATCACAACAACAGAAATGAGGTTCCTGAGAAGAATACTCAACGTATCAAGAAGAGATAAGATCAGAAATGAAGAAATCAGGACTAAAGTGGGGGTTAAAGCAGCACTAGATTTTATTAGAAAGCAGCAAGGCAAATGGTTTGGCCATGCAAGTATGTTACCAGTCAACACCATGCCACAACAAGCAATGATGTACAGGCCAGATGGAAACAGAGGAAGAGGCCGACCACGTAAACGTTGGACGGAGGGAATAGCAGAATCCATGGGAATGTCGATACCTGAAGCCCATAATCGGGCACTCTCACGAAGTTTATACTTCACCTCGACACCGCAAGGTACAAGAGAAACATGATGAGATGAGATGAACTCATGCAACATAAGAGGTCTTGGAATGGTATTATTTTCAAACACCCCACAGTCATTATAAAGACACTCTGTTTTAAGTGCTTGTTGGGAGGGTCTGTTTTTTCTCTTTATTTTTTAATTTTTAATATTAAGGATAGTTAAATTTTAACTGATTAAACGCCATGTGATGATTAATCGTTTAAAGTGACGCATCTGCCATGGGCTTATATATCGCTGAAATGTTGTCACTGCACTATAATACAACATGGCTGCTACCATATTAATAACGATTAAGTCATAACTATGACACACTCCCTACTTTTCATTTTCCGTCTTTCATTTTTGTTGGGTCTAAACCTACATTTTGTTTAGTCCAAAACCTACATTTTGTTTGTCCCAAACCTACTTTTTGTCTGGCACTGAATCTGTTAATACTCTTCTATAACACTTACATTCGAAGGCGCACATGTGCTTTTCGGCTGTTTTGTTACATGTCCAAATTTAGCACCTGCATGTTGATACAGACAATGTGCAATTTCCTAGTACTATGAAATCTGTTGCCCTGTCTGTTTCAGCCCGTAAACCTGTAAATTGTTATAAGTTTTTCTAGTACCGCATATAACAATATTATTGTATCAACATTTTGCATGGGATCTAATTTCCAGTGACTTTAAAATGTCTTACTTAATTAAAATGTGCAACACTTTTGAGTGGTCCGTAAATAGCTAATTCCAGTGACGTTAAACTGTCTTGAAGTATGGTAAACTGTATAATGCTCTTGAGAGTTTTCACATAATGTTACATTCCCAATCACCTTGTTGAAGCTGAAATAAAGGAAAATAGAGACAAGAAAACGAAACGTCTCAGAAATCAAGCTACTTTACCATCTGTATGGGAGTTGAGTAATCTCAAGTACTCAAAATCACCTGTATGATTTCTAGTATCTTCCCTCAGATCCACTTCTAGATGTTTACTTCTCTCCAACGTCTAGTTCACTGTGATGTCTTTGTCTAAACTTAACCAACTACCAGACAGCAAGACCACCCTGTGAGCTTGTAATATATGTTGTTAGTGCTCTTGACTTTTCCTAGTCTGGTTAATTACAATACCTATATCTTCTCCTTCATTTTCCTCCTTCTCTTTCTCCTCCTCTTCTTCCTCCTCCTCTTCTTCCCCTATTTCTATTTTCCTTCTTCTTCTTCTTCTTCTTCTTCTTCTTCTTCTTCTTCTTCTTCTTCTTCTTCTTCTTCTTCTTCTTCTTCTTCTTCTTCTTCTTCTTCTTCTTCTTCTTCTTCTTCTTCTTCTTCTTTTTTCAATTTTTCTTTTCTACTTATTCTTTATATTGCATCGGACATCAATATGAATAAATTCAAAGAAAGCAGCAGTCAATTTGAGCTGTGGAAATTTGCGTAGTTTCACCTCAAATCGAGAAGGCGTAGGCCAGAATAGTTTTCTATGGTCTGCATACGATGGAAACTCCTGCAACAAATGTTGACTTATTTTACCAGTTCCATAGTTACATGCATGATTATCTCCTATCTTTAGTTTATGAAACATGTGGTATTTCAGATTGTCTTATCCTAAGAGGAATCTAAAGATTGCTGTTTGTTTATTCTGTGGAGTTCGTATTATGCAACATATTTCTGGTGGCTTGAATGCTCTGATCTTTACTTAGTTCTGTCATTGCTTTTTATATATCTCTTGGCTTCATCATAGGTTATGTCTCTGTAGGCTTAAGTAATCGTCCACCTTTCTATGTTGGCTTGTTAATTTCCAGGTACATGATTATTTATACCTATTGTACTGTGGCCGGTCTCTCTGGCTGAGGGGTTACACCACTTTCTCCGTAATCCCGTTTATCCTCGCAGGGTCTCGCAGCGAGGCGAGAACTGGACGCGGTTCGACCAGTGCTCGTGACTTGCGGGAAAATGAGCCGGCCGCTTAGAAAGCAATGGCAAACTATTGAGCGTAATCTTGCCAAGAAATCAACATACAGCTGAAAGATGCTGATGTTGACAGCGATGTCCTGTAAATGATATGCAAAACATTGTACTGTGACTTCCGAATAGTTATAATAATTCAATATTTTAAGTGCCACAATGCATACCATCTCTTTATTTGTACGACATGACTGCTACTTTTTGACACAACGCTGTTCTGCCAACATTTAAAAATATGTAAAATACTCACCACATAATATCTAAGTTATGAGTGGATTTTGTTGGACTCCACATAGTCTCAGTGCTGATTGTGATAGTGACCACAGATTACTTACAGGTACATTGAGGGTAAAGTTAAAGAAAGTCAAGTAGGAAACAACAGAAAACATTAAATATGATCTATGTACATTGAGAAATGACATGGAAATACAAAACAAATCCAACATTGAAGTACAGAACAGATTTGATGTATTGTCTTATGTAGAGATCCTATTTTAGGGTGTGCATGATCAATGGGGAATGTTGAAGAATTCAATCAGTTTGGCAGCAGAAACAACAATTCCAAAATTAAAGAAGGTGGGTCGTTAGAAATGGATGACAGAAGAAATTTTACAACTAATAGAGACAAGAAGACTCAACAAAAATAATCCTGCCAAATATGAAGAATTTCACAGACAAGTCAGACTATTATGTAAGGAGGCAAAAGAAGCGTGGCTTGAGAAAAATTGCATAGAAATTGAAAAACAACATAACAGTGAAAATACCAAATTAGTGAACAAAAGAATTCAGGAACTTACTAATAAAAGAACAAGAACATCAGCAGGCTGTCTAAGAACTAAATATGGCAAAATCATAATAGAAAAAGATCAGATTCTACATGAATTGTCAGTGTGATATATTATTTTACAAGCCGTCAACGACACTGTGAATGTTTCCCGCAATACCATTTCAAGACTACCACCGCAACAGTGCTGGTTTGTTCCACACTTCTAAAATCCTAATGTTACAAGAACAGACTCATGTTCGACGTGATAGCCAAAAACCAGGAGGGGAAAAAGCTACATAAAAAGACGAACGACCGGAACACGGACTGTTTACAGCAACCACGCACGGGACAGGAAAGATCTGAGATAGTTGATGGAGTGAGAGCACCTTCACAATCGAATAGTAAAATATAATATAGTTTGATTAAAGAGAGGAAGAAAGCCTCAGCCAACAAAGACATCGCATTAGGGATAACGAATCCAAGGCAGATTTTGAAACATGTTGTGGATGTGTCTTGACGCCATGCAACCAAAATAAAGGTAAAAACAATAATGTTTTAGATTAGTTTAGTCTGTGAGCTTGTTTCCCGAGAAGAGTTAGTAAGTCAATGTGTTGTAAACCACATGATTAGTCCTTAAGAAATTAATTTAGTAGAAACTAAATATTATATTCAGTTATCATAGTCATAGTACATTAGGATAAACCACAGTGAGTTTATGTTTCTCCCAGTCAAACAACTTATTTAATGTGTAAGCATTAGACCTAAGTTGTACATTTTATTTCTTAAGTAGTTAAACTAAATCAGCAGTGATTTAGAAGTTGGTGAGTAACTTAAGATTTAGGAAGCTAAAAATACTTAGTTCACTAAGAAGAAACTATTTCAAATGTGCAAACACTGGTAAGACAGATTGAGATTCCATTGTAATGTCATTGTTATGAATCTGTGAATGTATCATCTGTAAAGCACACACATATGCTTAAGTGTCATCCAAAGAGATATGATTGTGTCTGATGAATGGTTGGGGGAAGGTTTGAGATTTCATTGTGATGTCAATGATGTTAACATTTAAAGTTATCATTGGAAAATCACATAAGTATAATTGCTTATCCTACATGCAAGTATGAGAATGATTTCTGATGAATGAATGAAATGAACATCCATGCATATATACATATTGTGTCTGTTGAATGAGGAGAATGAGTGAGAAGAAGTAACATGCTGAGAATGAGTATAAGCTGGCAATCAATCTTATGATAGAAGGCAACATTGATGTGTAATGTCCTGTCTATCAGCAGAGAATATGTTCGGCATAGCCCAGACACTACTTAATAATTTAGTGCACTCCGACACATGACACTACTTTGTATTAAATATCACGCATGGTACCATCATCTGATTTTGTGCCCTAAGCACGACACAACCCATATTACACATCACGCATACTACAAGTATCTGGTTTTGTGTCTTAAGCAAGACCCCACTTTGCATTATAGATCATTGAGGTTACAACATATAGGCTAGTGTCCTGATGATGATGAGATGATGATTGTAAAGATAATAATGAGAGTGTTGATTGTAATGAAGGTGATGATTGTAATGATGACGATGATGATGACAATAATATAATGATAAGGATGAGAATGATGTTGATGATTGTAACAACAATGATGATGATGATAATGAGAATGATGATGACGATAAATGAAGTACAAGCATATTACAGACACGGTGAAGAGGAGGGAATATACTCGCCTTGAAACTTTTGATTAGAAAAGAATTCACCTGAATACTATACCAGAGTGGATACCATGATGCATTTTTATTGTTTATAAGCAAATAATCATTGCAATGGGGAATGATTTAAAAACCCTTTAATGTATGAAACCCTTTTTCTTTAATGGAAGAAGATGTAGAGAAAATAACTAGGTACAGAAGAGGATGGGGAACATAGTTGTCAAATTCCAATTAAATCAAGGTAGTACTCAACCTGGAGACCCTGATGACAGGCATAGGTGAATATGAAACTGCACATCTGCTAGTCTAAACCTTGAACACCTTATAATGGATGATTGGATGGAGAGAAAACAATTATGTTGGTCATAACTAATTGAGAACACCAAGACTATCTTTCTCCTATGTTTATTTTTCTCTAGGAACAAGATTCATTTTATTGATTTCCCGTGTTGTGTTATTAGGAGTTTACAGCATTTCATTTCTGATGTTCATATTGATGATATCATTACATTTATGATTGATTCTGAAATTTCAGATAGTGGCTACAATCATATAGATCCAGACCTGAATTTGGTGATAGAAGCAACTTTGCTAAATGCTCTGTGAGAGAGTGGGGAAGAAACCTATCCATCTGCAAAAGTTCCATTTTCCTAAGAGGAGAGGTAAAATTTATTTAGCATAATTTACCTTCCAAAAATGGAAACATATAGAGCCAACTAAAATATTCTACAAACAACACACTGAAGCTTAATATATCACACTGACTGCTTGGAGCAGGAATCCATAACCCACAAGTCAAGACAATGGAGGGCAGACCAATTTTTCTGTTTCAGATTTACTACCACAGAGGATCTGCAGGAAAATTACCTGCGAAATTATCTGTAGTCTTAATCCTATGTAAGGAGGGGAGTCACTGGTGAAAATATAATTAAGTGTAAAGATCTTGATGTAAAAGAACTTCTGTTTTTTCATGTATGTATTTGATGTATTTGAATTGATTGTGTCAAAAACATTACTGTTCATTACTAAGTGGATAGTTAATAAATGATGGAAAAAAGGAGGTCATTTCCTCTCGTGAGTGTATTTTTCACTTGTCATAGTCAATTAGTTTAATCAAAACAACCCTAGATAAAATTAGGTTAACTGAGAGAGGAGAGGCAAGGAACACCAAAAGGAGATTTTGGGTATTAAGGGGAAAACTTGTAAATGTTTTCCTAGAGGTATTCTTGGTTTTCTGAGACTCTATTTATGGACTCAAGCAACTGAGCCATTAAAGGTTAACATAATTAAACGGACAGGATCACATTGGGAAAGAGGAACTTAGCAGCCTTTCTCTCTTTGGGGTTGAGCCATCAACCATACATCCAACAGTCAGATTGTGTGAAAAACCTTCATTACGATAACAAAGATGAAACAGTATGATATTCGATTTAATAATGAAGGACCGGAAACTTAGAAGATGGAGGTTCGGAATGTTCTTAAACATATGAAAGCTGGCAAGACCCCCGGTTCAGATAACATGACAACAGAAATGATTAAAGCTTTAGACGAAAATGGAATAGATCAAGTCACTAGACTGCTGAACACATTATATGATACCGGAGATATACCTTCTGAATTATGTAATTCTGTATTTATTGCTATCCCAAAGAAATCAGGAGCCTAGGAATGTGATCGACATAGAACAATTAGTACAATTAGTCACATCACGAAGATTTTGCTACGAGTTAACATGCAAAGAAGAGTGAGAAAGAAAATACAACCTGAAATCATCATCATCATTGGCACCTTGCCGTCTTGACAGACGATAGTTTGTGCTTTAAAAAGGCATAATAACTTTTAACTATGGCGGTAGCGAGTGTGACTGATAAGGCCAATTTGCGCTGTAAATGTCCGTTCACAGTGGGTGCATGTGAACACGTGGTCATTTCCACCATCATGCACCATCTTACGTCTCAAACGCTTGGTGTGTGACTTTTCTGCAATAATTTTCTCCTTTGACTTTATTCCATTTCTGATATTTGCCCTCCATGCAACACGTTCAGCGGCGACTTGCTCCCAATGTGCATTATCAATGCCTGTATCAATCATGTCCCGCTTACACACATCTTTGTATCGTAGTAGAGGCCGACCCTGAGATCTCTTACCCATCTGTAATTCACCAAAAAAGATATCCTTTGGTATTCTACCATCATCCATCCTCCTAAGATGTCCTATCCATCTAAGTCTACGAAGACTGAGCATGGAATAAACTGTCACACAACCTGATCTTTCCAATACTTCAGTATTTGTGATTTTGTCTTGCCACTTAATACCAAGAATTCTTCGCAGACACCGCATATGAAAGCTGTTTAAGTTGTTCTCTTGGTGTGAGTAAGTTGTCCAGGTTTCACTGCCATAGAGAAGAGTACTAAGGACACAGGCTTGATAGACAAGGACTTTTGTTTTGGCAGTAAGCTTCCTGTTCTCCCAGACTCTTTTTCTTAACCTGTTCATTGTTGTTGCTGCCTTACCAATCCGGATGTTGATTTCCTGATCTAGGGATAATTTGCTATTTACCACTGATCCTAGATATGTAAAATGGTCTACTATCTCTAGTTCGGCGTCGTCAATAAAGATTGATGGTACCCCATGTGCACCTTGTGACATAATCTGTGTCTTCTTTTTGCTAATTGTTAAACCAAATTCAGAACAAGCATTGGAGAATGCAGATAGTAGACATTGCAATTCTTCCTCAGAGTGGGTCGTAACTGCAGCATCATCTGCAAAAAGCAACTCTCTGATCAGTACCCTCCTAATTTTGGTCTTAGCCTTCAATCTCTGAGCATTGTAGAGGCCGCCATCTGAGCGTGAGTGAATGTATATACCACCATCCTGATCATGAAATGCATATTTCAGTAGAAGTGAAAAGTATATTCCAAAGAGGGTGGGAGCTAGTACACAACCTTGCTTAACTCCACTCTTGATTTCAAATTCTTCAGAAGTTGCACCATCAAACTTGATTATACCCTTCATGCCTGTGTGGAACGATTCCACAATGGACAGAAGAGTTGGTGGGCAGCCAATCTTCTTTAGTGCCTTGAACAGACCCTCACGACTGACCAAATCAAATGCCTTTGTGAGGTCGATGAAGGCAATAAACAGTGGTTGATTCTGTTCACGGCATTTTTCTTGCATTTGTCGCAATGAGAATATCATATCAGTGGTAGACCGGTTCTGTCGAAAGCCACACTGTGATTCGGGGTAGACTTGATCTCCTAGGACTTGAAGTCTGCGCAGAACAATTCTGGCAAATACTTTTCCAACAATACACAGAAGTGAGATACCCCTATAGTTGTTGCAGTCGCTCCGATCGCCCTTGTTCTTGTACAGTGTTATGATGCTTGAATCTTTGAAATCCTGTGGGACTTGTCCTTCACGCCAGCATAGCTCTATTAGCTGGTGGATCTGTATAGTGAGTGTGTCTTGCCCACTCCTGATAACCTCTATTGGAATCCCATCCTTACCTGGAGCCTTGCCAGATGCAAGTTCATTTATAGCACACTTAACTTCTGTTATGGTGGGAAGTGTGTCCAGGTGGTCAAGAGTTGGTAGAGCCTCTATGGCGTTGAGGGCATCATCCGCTAGTTTGGTCTCACTTGAGTAAAGCTCCAAATAGTGCTCTACCCATCTGTCCATCTGCTGTTTCTTATCAGTGATGATTTCTCCAGTCAAGGTTTTCAATGGTGCACTTCTTTTGATCACTGGACCGCAGGCTTTCTTTATTCCTTCATACATGCTTCTTATGTCTCCCTTATCACCTTTTGGCCCCCCCCAAAAATATATCACACTGACTGCTTGGAGCAGGAATCCATAACCCCACAAGTCAAGACAATGGAGGGCAGACCAATTTTTCTGTTTCAGATTTACTACCACAGAGGATCTGCAGGAAAATTACCTGCGAAATTATCTGTAGTCTTAATCCTATGTAAGGAGGGGAGTCACTGGTGAAAATATAATTAAGTGTAAAGATCTTGATGTAAAAGAACTTCTGTTTTTCATGTATGTATTTGATGTATTTGAATTGATTGTGTCAAAAACATTACTGTTCATTACTAAGTGGATAGTTAATAAATGATGGAAAAAAAGGAGGTCATTTCCTCTCGTGAGTGTATTTTTCACTTGTCATAGTCAATTAGTTTAATCAAAACAACCTAGATAAAATTAGGTTAACTGAGAGAGGAGAGGCAAGGAACTACCAAAAGAAATTTTGGGTATTAAGGGTAAAACTTGTAAATGTTTTCCTAGAGGTATTTCTTGGTTTTCTGAGACTCTATTTATGGACTCAAGCAACTGAGCCATTAAATGTTAACATAATTAAACGGACAGGATCACATTGGGAAAGAGGAACTTAGCAGCCTTTCTCTCTTTGGGGTTGAGCCATCAACCATACATCCAACAGTCAGATTGTGTGAAAAACCTTCATTACGATAACAAAGATGAACAGTATGATATTCGATTTAATAATGAAGGACCGGAAACTTAGAAGATGGAGGTTCGGAATGTTCTTAAACATATGAAAGCTGGCAAGACCCCCGGTTCAGATAACATGACAACAGAAATGATTAAAGCTTTAGACGAAAATGGAATAGATCAAGTCACTAGACTGCTGAACACATTATATGATACCGGAGATATACCTTCTGAATTATGTAATTCTGTATTTATTGCTATCCCAAAGAAATCAGGAGCCTAGGAATGTGATCGACATAGAACAATTAGTACAATTAGTCACATCACGAAGATTTTGCTACGAGTTAACATGCAAAGAAGAGTGAGAAAGAAAATACAACCTGAAATCATCATCATCATTGGCACCTTGCCGTCTTGACAGACGATAGTTTGTGCTTTAAAAAGGCATAATAACTTTTAACTATGGCGGTAGCGAGTGTGACTGATAAGGCCAATTTGCGCTGTAAATGTCCGTTCACAGTGGGTGCATGTGAACACGTGGTCATTTCCACCATCATGCACCATCTTACGTCTCAAACGCTTGGTGTGTGACTTTTCTGCAATAATTTTCTCCTTTGACTTTATTCCATTTCTGATATTTGCCCTCCATGCAACACGTTCAGCGGCGACTTGCTCCCAATGTGCATTATCAATGCCTGTATCAATCATGTCCCGCTTACACACATCTTTGTATCGTAGTAGAGGCCGACCCTGAGATCTCTTACCCATCTGTAATTCACCAAAAAAGATATCCTTTGGTATTCTACCATCATCCATCCTCCTAAGATGTCCTATCCATCTAAGTCTACGAAGACTGAGCATGGAATAAACTGTCACACAACCTGATCTTTCCAATACTTCAGTATTTGTGATTTTGTCTTGCCACTTAATACCAAGAATTCTTCGCAGACACCGCATATGAAAGCTGTTTAAGTTGTTCTCTTGGTGTGAGTAAGTTGTCCAGGTTTCACTGCCATAGAGAAGAGTACTAAGGACACAGGCTTGATAGACAAGGACTTTTGTTTTGGCAGTAAGCTTCCTGTTCTCCCAGACTCTTTTTCTTAACCTGTTCATTGTTGTTGCTGCCTTACCAATCCGGATGTTGATTTCCTGATCTAGGGATAATTTGCTATTTACCACTGATCCTAGATATGTAAAATGGTCTACTATCTCTAGTTCGGCGTCGTCAATAAAGATTGATGGTACCCCATGTGCACCTTGTGACATAATCTGTGTCTTCTTTTTGCTAATTGTTAAACCAAATTCAGAACAAGCATTGGAGAATGCAGATAGTAGACATTGCAATTCTTCCTCAGAGTGGGTCGTAACTGCAGCATCATCTGCAAAAAGCAACTCTCTGATCAGTACCCTCCTAATTTTGGTCTTAGCCTTCAATCTCTGAGCATTGTAGAGGCCGCCATCTGAGCGTGAGTGAATGTATATACCACCATCCTGATCATGAAATGCATATTTCAGTAGAAGTGAAAAGTATATTCCAAAGAGGGTGGGAGCTAGTACACAACCTTGCTTAACTCCACTCTTGATTTCAAATTCTTCAGAAGTTGCACCATCAAACTTGATTATACCCTTCATGCCTGTGTGGAACGATTCCACAATGGACAGAAGAGTTGGTGGGCAGCCAATCTTCTTTAGTGCCTTGAACAGACCCTCACGACTGACCAAATCAAATGCCTTTGTGAGGTCGATGAAGGCAATAAACAGTGGTTGATTCTGTTCACGGCATTTTTCTTGCATTTGTCGCAATGAGAATATCATATCAGTGGTAGACCGGTTCTGTCGAAAGCCACACTGTGATTCGGGGTAGACTTGATCTCCTAGGACTTGAAGTCTGCGCAGAACAATTCTGGCAAATACTTTTCCAACAATACACAGAAGTGAGATACCCCTATAGTTGTTGCAGTCGCTCCGATCGCCCTTGTTCTTGTACAGTGTTATGATGCTTGAATCTTTGAAATCCTGTGGGACTTGTCCTTCACGCCAGCATAGCTCTATTAGCTGGTGGATCTGTATAGTGAGTGTGTCTTGCCCACTCCTGATAACCTCTATTGGAATCCCATCCTTACCTGGAGCCTTGCCAGATGCAAGTTCATTTATAGCACACTTAACTTCTGTTATGGTGGGAAGTGTGTCCAGGTGGTCAAGAGTTGGTAGAGCCTCTATGGCGTTGAGGGCATCATCCGCTAGTTTGGTCTCACTTGAGTAAAGCTCCAAATAGTGCTCTACCCATCTGTCCATCTGCTGTTTCTTATCAGTGATGATTTCTCCAGTCAAGGTTTTCAATGGTGCACTTCTTTTGATCACTGGACCGCAGGCTTTCTTTATTCCTTCATACATGCTTCTTATGTCTCCCTTATCACTTGCGATTTGAATGGACTCACATAACTTGATCCAATAATCATTTGCACACTGCCTGGCAGCCTTTTGCACATCCTTCCTAGCTTGCCTAAGCTCACTCAGAGTGTTACGCGTTGGTCTTTCCTTGTTTCTTAAGAGAGCTTTCTTCTTCTTATCAATCAAGGGCTGCAGAGTCTCGCTGTTGGCCGCAAACCAGTCCTGACTCTTATGATCCACAGTGCCGTAAACCCCTACGGCAGTTTTATAAAGAGTTTCCTTAATTTGACCCCACTTTTCATTTACTGTACAATTTTCTGGTGTATCAGTGAAAGCGTCTTCAAGTTGCTGTTGAAACTGAAAGCACTTTTCAGGATCATGAGTGTTAATAATATTAATCCTGAGGCTAGATTTGTGTTTAGCTGTGTAGATTCTCTTTGGTCTCAGTCTAACCCTTGCAACAACCAAAGAATGATCCGTATCACAGTCAGCACTGTGGTAACTACGAGTCAATGATATATGGTTCAGATGTTGTCTCCGTGTGATGATGAAGTCCAGCTGGTGCCAATGGCCGGATCTTGGATGTTTCCATGTGACCTTATGCATCTCTTTTGTTTTAAAAAAGGAGTTTGTAATACATAGGTCATTACTGGTGCAATGCTCCAGCAGCCTTTGCCCATTTCCATTCATGCGACCGATGTTGTATTTTCCAAGGCACACTGGCCATGAACTCGAGTCCTTGCCCACACGAGCATTGAAATCACCGAGCATATAAATGTAGTCAGATTTTGGAACTGCCTTGATCACGGAGTCTAACTCCTCATAGAACGAATCCTTCACATCATCAGAGGAATCGAGTGTCGGTGCATATGCAGTAATAATGGTGGCAAACCCACAAGAGGTTGCCAAGCGCAGGGATAATAGTCTTTCATTTCCTCCTGCTGGAATTTCAATCATTCCCAGTAGCGAATTCTTCACTGCAAAGCCCACACCGTGTTGCCTTTTTTCTGCCTGCCCTCTACCCTTCCAGAAAAAGGTGTAGTTGTTTTCCCTGAGTGACCCTTCCTCAGCGAGGCGAGTCTCCTGCAGGCCAGCAATATCAATGTTTAGACGATTGAGTTCGGCATCAATCACAGCCGTTTTTCTCACATCGTCAATATTGGTCAAGTCAGTGGAAAATCCTGGACACATGGTTCTCACGTTCCAGGTTGCAAGCCGTAGCTTGAGGTTTCTATTTTTATTTTTGTTTGTACCTGGTGCATTGGTTTTACAGCCTGCGATTCAGATTTTGTCCTAGCCCCAAGCACCCATTGAAGCAGGCAGGCTGTGGCGGATCAGCACCCAATTGGCTGGGGGCTGCCTGTGCTGTTATTTCCTCGAGAGGAGATTGGAATCAACATGCACATCTTTAACCTGATTATCTGTTGGGATTAGTTACTGACTTTTTGTCTACACTCCTCTCTTCCGTCTTATCCTCCATATATCCCTTTCTTTCACTCTCTCTCTAGTTTTCCCTCAACACATACTCCGACAACAGTTCTTTTTAACATTAAATAAAAGATTTATTTATAAAACTATGTCTTGTGTATGGATGGGTATTGTCTGTGTAGTTGCTAGTGTTCTTCTGGTGTGGCTGCTAGATAAGATGTAGATAGATAGTCTTCGTGTCTTTCTCTCGTCTCTTCTCTCGGCTAAAGTACAGGACGATATATAGACACCACAGAACGATCTCACCCTGACGGCTCCGTCTGCTTGCGTCTGTAGATAAATCCGTTCTTTGTAATGAAAATGTTCACCACTGTATCAATGTACTTAACTCGCTCACTATTTGCTGTCCGCTTAAAATGAATGTTCGTTGTTTTCGTATAGCGTTCTTTAATCCATTCTGGAACAACACATCGAGATTCTAAAATGTTCTATTAGTGTTCTGTAAAAGTTCTACACTCGATATTTTGTACTTGATATATGCCCGTGGTACGCACTTTGCTACTCTATGAGATTGAGTCATTTGAGCTTTTCCATTAACTCATCTGATCTTTATTATTCTTTCTCTGTCGTCCTTAATTCTTCCGGTGAGACTTCTATTCTTTCTTTTCTCCTGCACAAGTGTCGTGCTTTATTACTTTAAAGGGCTTTCTTGTGGGTTATCAACACTGAGTGATCTGGACCACAGCCATCTGTATTCTCTTATTTGATACGTCTCGCACTGGTATGGAAACCTGGTTGAGATACATTTAATAGTGAGATCTGTGTCTGCTTCCTCTTCTCCCCTATGTGAGTGTCTTTTCCTCCAGCCGAAATGAAAAGGCTTCCGAAAAAAACCCACTCTGACATAGGATAAAAGATTCACCCAACATCTATACTATTCCTACTAATAGAAAACAATGTTAAATGCACTTCACTAATATCTATATTCCTATTCTAAAACTATACTCTAATATACCTTATTTAGGCATCTATGTTCCTTTATAGAATTAATGTAAATCCACGAATCGAAATTTATCCGCATCCAAGCACTTTATCCCATTATAAGGGAGGATATTTCTTTTCATTACAGGACACATAATTCTATCTTCTCGTCCAGTTGGGAATACACACACTAAACTGACAAAGAAAGTGGCTACTCTTTATAGGTCAGTCTATGTCGCATAATCCTTGACATTGCTGGACAAAGCAAATTCAGACTTCATTATCCCTTGTCAGTGGAAAATTTCTGATCTCGAACTTTTCCGTTGTTTAATACAACCAAACCGCATTCTGCTGTCCAGTCTTAGTCGCAAACCTACCTCCAGAACGCAATAGGCTGGTCCATGATACTGTCTGTCTTTGTAGCAAACTAATTTTTCCACTCTACAGGTCACCTGTGTTGTAGTCGACTCTCCCGCCTTGACCTACATACACATGCGCTGGTCAATCCGTTGTTTATATCCTTCTGTTTCATTAACCCTTCTGCTCCCTGGGTATTCGCTGTATACAGTCGTCGATCTGGGAATCACTAACATTCAGCATTTCACGACATAGGCCCCCTCTTAAGAGATTAGACCGCGTCGAATCTTTCTCACTGTAGGTTTGATTCCCATGATCCACAACCCTAATCTTCTTCCTCCGGAGCTGGATGTCTGGATAAAAAATCTGCTCCTACATTCTCCTTTCCAAGGATGTATTCCACTGTGAAGTCCAGTTGCAGCAACAACGTCCATCACATCCACCGTGCGTTGAGCTTCTGCGAAGTAGCTATTAACACCACGTGTTGATGATATGATTGGGTCCTCACATGGCTCATCTCATTATCCAGTAGGCGCTCTAATTGACACCCTACTATACTACTAACGACTGAAACTAGTGTTGGCTCCTCGCTCCTGTACGTTCAGTCGACCTACTTTCGACTTGCGTCAGCGACGGCTCACAATACAGACGGATTGTCCCATCCTGATTGTAACACTGCTTCCATGTCCTCTTGGTTTCCCCCGGCTTTTCCTCTGGGGATGTTCCGCCTCGTCCTCGTCGGACCGAGTCGTCTTTCCCAAACCTCCTGGACTTTTGCTTCCAGGACCATCTTGGGCGATATTGTATCTGGTCAGCCAATCTTTCGGTTGGAGTCCTGGGTAATTCTCGCTTTTCCCGACGTTACCCACCCCTTCTGAACTTGGTTACCGGTGAAACTTTCACTCTTGTCCTTTCCCTGACTTGTGATTTCCCTCCTCCTGTCGTTGGGTAAATCTGACCTATCACGTACTGTCCCATAGGCCCTCCTATGTTGTACTGGCGATCTCTGGTCTTCGTCTGGACTGGTAACCTTTGTCCTAATGGCTGCCATCACCATAAAGTGCGAAGCTTTGCTCCCGGATCTCTCCTCATATTTCCTAATGAGATGTCTAGGGAGATTTTTCTTCTCTTCCCCGATCCGTATTTTGTAGATGTTCTTGGACACCACCTTTTCCACAGGATAAGGTCCTTTCCATCCTACTTGGAGTATATTGGTCTCTGCTGGACTCCACACTTCCACTTTGTCTTCCACTTTAAGAGCTAGTTTCCTCTTAATTCGCTTGTTGGGTGGTGCTCTCTGGCACTCCGAACAAGACTTCACCCACCGGCGTACATCTCCGGTCATTCCTGGCCAGCAATAATGGCCGGATATTTGCTGCAAGGTCTCTCTGACACCCATATGTCGATTCTCGTCTATGATGTGTCCACTCTGAAGAATAGTGAGGACGGTGGGTCTCTGGAACCACCCACTGCTCATGCAGGTTATCTCCCCTCCCAGCTCTCCGATAGAGTAGTTGATTCTTCAGAAAGTACTGTCCCCGTTCTGGTGGCTCAGCACTTCTTTGCAGCTTCCTGTAGCAAGGATGCAACGTAGTATCCTTCCTCTGGGCAGTATGCAATTCTCCTATCTCTGAGTTGTCGCATAGTGTCTCTGCCTCTTTTTCCTTCCCTTGAGATCCACTGACTACTGTTCCCTTGTGGGCTGGCTGTTTGGGCATCCCCAAAAAGACATATTTCGTGCCAATGATCATTGGAAATAAGGAGTCAGATAATACAGCAGCTGGAATAATGCCCGTGACGTACCTGGATTTAATCTCCACCTTGGCGATTGGCAGCGTCATGGTAACAGCACTCCTCATTGCCGGCTGTATCTCTATGGTCTCCCCTGTAAGTTGGTCTGGGCTTACCAAGCTGGCGTCCACCACCGCTTCCCCATCCAAACCTGTATCATAGAGACAAGCAACCTGCTGGCCATTGACTTCAATAAGTTCAACCACAGGTGGTCTCTCTTGGTCCTGAGTGTCTTTCATCTCCTTGACCGTTTCCTTGCCTTCCTCTTTTGATTCCTCGAGGTTGGTTATGCAATTGGCGTGTTTGGCCTTGCATCTGCAGTCCACAGTATTATGTGTTGTCGACTGGCAGTGAGTGCACCCTGTTCCCTTCCTAGGTTTCCCTGTGTCCTTTTTGTTCCTTTCTCCTTCGCCGACCTCAGCCTTGTCTGTGATCACCGATGTAGGAATCACTTTGCATGCTGCGAAGTAAGAACTTTTAGGTTTCGATCTGCAGTCCTTCGTGTTGTGGGAGGCCGCCCTACAAAATGAACACCACCTTTCAGACCACTGTCGTTTCGCTTGAGAATTCGAGGTGCTCTGGTTTCCTACCTTCACCTTCTCTGAACTCTCCTCTGTGTGCTTTATATAAGGTTCCCCTTTTTCTCCTTCCCAGTTTTTAGGTTTCTTTTTCTCTGGTTTCTCCTGACCTTTTGGATTGTGTACTTAGTTCCTCCGTTTCACCATGTACTTCCACGAATCGTTCCGCCAGCTTATTCACCACATCAATCCGTTCCGCCCCTTGTTCTCCCAAGAAGGTTCTGAGAGGTTTCGACATTTGCTTTCGCATCTGGTCTACCACCATCATCTCTTCGAGACTCTCATAATCCCTCTGGAATTCTGCCAAGTCCATCCATTTCTGTAGATAGGATTTCAGCCTCAGACTGTAGGCGGCGAATAGCTTCTCCCGGCTCTCGTCTAGACGATCTAAACTTCTTCCGATATGTTTGTGCGGTGACTTCATAATGTTTCATCAAAGCTGCTTTCAATTCCTCGTACTGATTTTCCTGTCCTGGTGGTAGGCGTGTGTAGACCTCGTAGCCCGAACCACGTAACGACTGGGATACTTTAAGAGCCCATCTGGATCTTTCCAGTCCCATAGCGATTGCCATAGCCTCGAACCGATCCAAAAACTGGAATATCTTTTCTTTACTTTCATCGTAGACTGCTAAAGGAAACTTCATGGCATGGTAACCCTGTCCAGTCATGTGGGTTGCCCCAGGTGAAGATGAACTTCCTTCTGCTGCATCTATTTCACCCTTAGTTTGTGTCTTGAGTTCTAACTCTTTCAAGCGGTATTCATGTTCCATTTCTTGTCTCCTGGCAGTCTGTTCCATTTCCAGTTTCTTGGTCTCCTGTTCCAATTCCAGTCGCTTGGTTTCCTGTTCTAGTTTCTTGGCCTCTTGTTCCATTTCCATTCGTTTGGTCTCCTGTTCTAGTTTCTTGGCCTCTTGTTCCATTTCCATTCGTTTGGTCTCCTGTTCTAGTTTCTTGGCCTCTTGTTCCATTTCCATTCGTTTGGTCTCCACCTCTATTTTTCTCACTTCCAACTCGGCTTTCCGGTCTTCTCTTTCCCCTTTACGAATCTCTCTCTCTCTTTCTTGTATGTAATCAGTTAGCTCGGTACCAGCTAACCCAATTTCCTCCCCGTTGGCTCTCAGTTCTGCTGTAGTTACTTTAGGAGTTGCCATAGTTACAGCAGATAAGTCAGCAAGTTGAGTAAAGATCCCTCAAGGCAGAAAAGAAGTACTCACTATACAATTATATTCCACCTAGAACCTATATCATTATCTATGTCTATCTAATATTATAAACCTACGACACCCCACCGTACATCACAACCACTCTCTCATCCACAAGAGGAGATATAGGATAAAGACTTATGTAGACGTGTGACCGTGTGACTAGGTATGTAATGTCTTACCACCTATCCACATTCACTCTGTCTGGAACTTTCTCACTGCAAAGTCACCAGCATTAATGAAATGTTTCTACCATATATGTAATGGCACCATATATCCAATGGACGTCCTTCCATTAAAAGTCATCAATATATACTTATATTCCTTCCAATCAGTATGTCCCAACATGTAGGTACTCCGCTATGCCTGTGCCAATATGCAGGTACCTCTCTCTATGCATATGCCTCTTTATGCTTTTAGGTCATATGAGTATTATGTATGTACGTATTCCGCTGCTCCCACCATTTTATGTGCTGTTATTTCCTCGAGAGGAGATTGGAATCAACATGCACATCTTTAACCTGATTATCTGTTGGGATTAGTTACTGACTTTTTGTCTACACTCCTCTCTTCCGTCTTATCCTCCATATATCCCTTTCTTTCACTCTCTCTCTAGTTTTCCCTCAACACATACTCCGACAACAGTTCTTTTTAACATTAAATAAAAGATTTATTTATAAAACTATGTCTTGTGTATGGATGGGTATTGTCTGTGTAGTTGCTAGTGTTCTTCTGGTGTGGCTGCTAGATAAGATGTAGATAGATAGTCTTCGTGTCTTTCTCTCGTCTCTTCTCTCGGCTAAAGTACAGGACGATATATAGACACCACAGAACGATCTCACCCTGACGGCTCCGTCTGCTTGAGTCTGTAGATAAATCCGTTCTTTGTAATGAAAATGTTCACCACTGTATCAATGTACTTAACTCGCTCACTATTTGCTGTCCGCTTAAAATGAATGTTCGTTGTTTTCGTATAGCGTTCTTTAATCCATTCTGGAACAACACATCGAGATTCTAAAATGTTCTATTAGTGTTCTGTAAAAGTTCTACACTCGATATTTTGTAATTGATATATGCCCGTGGTACGCACTTTGCTACTCTATGAGATTGAGTCATTTGAGCTTTTCCATTAACTCATCTGATCTTTATTATTCTTTCTCTGTCGTCCTTAATTCTTCCGGTGAGACTTCTATTCTTTCTTTTCTCCTGCACAAGTGTCGTGCTTTATTACTTTAAAGGGCTTTCTTGTGGGTTATCAACACTGAGTGATCTGGACCACAGCCATCTGTATTCTCTTATTTGATACGTCTCGCAC
Organism: Cepaea nemoralis; assembly: GCA_014155875.1. Lineage (NCBI taxonomy): Eukaryota > Metazoa > Mollusca > Gastropoda > Stylommatophora > Helicidae > Cepaea > Cepaea nemoralis. Next base: position 40,220 of record JACEFZ010009411.1, read on the forward strand.
TGGTATGGAAACCTGGTTGAGATACATTTAATAGTGAGATTTGTGTCTGCTTCCTCTTCTCCCCTATGTGAGTGTCTTTTCCTCCAGCCGAAATGAAAAGGCTTCCGAAAAAACCCACTCTGACATAGGATAAAAGATTCACCCAACATCTATACTATTCCTACTACTAGAAAACAATGTTAAATGCACTTCACTAATATCTATATTCCTATTCTATAACTATACTCTAATATACCTTATTTAGGCATCTATGTTCCTTTATAGAATTAATGTAAATCCACGAATCGAAATTTATCCGCATCCAAGCACTTTATCCCATTATAAGGGAGGATATTTCTTTTCATTACAGGACACATAATTCTATCTTCTCGTCCAGTTGGGAATACACACACTAAACTGACAAAGAAAGTGGCTACTCTTTATAGGTCAGTCTATGTCGCATAATCCTTGACATTGCTGGACAAAGCAAATTCAGACTTCATTATCCCTTGTCAGTGGAAAATTTCTGATCTCGAACTTTTCCGTTGTTTAATACAACCAAACCGCATTCTGCTGTCCAGTCTTAGTCGCAAACCTACCTCCAGAACGCAATAGGCTGGTCCATGATACTGTCTGTCTTTGTAGCAAACTAATTTTTCCACTATACAGGTCACCTGTGTTGTAGTCGACTCTCCCGCCTTGACCTACATACACATGCGCTGGTCAATCCGTTGTTTATATCCTTCTGTTTCATTAACCCTTCTGCTCCCTGGGTATTCGCTGTATACCGTCGTCGATCTGGGAATCACTAACATACAGCATTTCACGACATAGGCCCCCTCTTAAGAGATTAGACCGCGTCGAATCTTTCTCACTGTAGGTTTGATTCCCATGATCCACAACCCTAATCTTCTTCCTCCGGAGCTGGATGTCTGGATAAAAAATCTGCTCCTACATTCTCCTTTCCAAGGATGTATTCCACTGTGAAGTCCAGTTGCAGCAACAACGTCCATCACATCCACCGTGCGTTGAGCTTCTGCGAAGTAGCTATTAACACCACGTGTTGATGATATGATTGGGTCCTCACATGGCTCATCTCATTATCCAGTAGGCGCTCTAATTGACACCCTACTATACTACTAACGACTGAAACTAGTGTTGGCTCCTCGCTCCTGTACGTTCAGTCGACCTACTTTCGACTTGCGTCAGCGACGGCTCACAATACAGACGGATTGTCCCATCCTGATTGTAACACTGCTTCCATGTCCTCTTGGTTTCCCCCGGTTTTTCCTCTGGGGATGTTCCGCCTCGTCCTCGTCGGACCGAGTCGTCTTTCCCAAACCTCCTGGGCTTTTGCTTCCAGGACCATCTTGGGCGATATTGTATCTGGTCAGCCAATATTCGGTTGGAGTCCTGGGTAATTCTCGCTTTTCCCGACGTTACCCACCCCTTCTGAACTTGGTTACCGGTGAAACTTTCACTCTTGTCCTTTCCCTGACTTGTGATTTCCCTCCTCCTGTCGTTGGGTAAATCTGACCTATCACGTACTGTCCCATAGGCCCTCCTATGTTGTACTGGCGATCTCTGGTCTTCGTCTGGACTGGTAACCTTTGTCCTAATGGCTGCCATCACCATAAAGTGTGAAGCTTTGCTCCCGGATCTCTCCTCATATTTCCTAATGAGATGTCTAGGGAGATTTTTCTTCTCTTCCCCGATCCGTATTTTGTAGATGTTCTTGGACACCACCTTTTCCACAGGATAAGGTCCTTTCCATCCTACTTGGAGTATATTGGTCTCTGCTGGACTCCACACTTCCACTTTGTCTTCCACTTTAAGAGCTAGTTTCCTCTTAATTCGCTTGTTGGGTGGTGCTCTCTGGCACTCCGAACAAGACTTCACCCACCGGCGTACATCTCCGGTCATTCCTGGCCAGCAATAATGGCCGGATATTTTCTGCAAGGTCTCTCTGACACCCATATGTCGATTCTTGTCTATGATGTGTCCACTCTGAAGAATATGAGGACGGTGGGTCTCTGGAACCACCCACTGCTCATGCAGGTTATCTCCCCTCCCAGCTCTCCGATAGAGTAGTTGATTCTTCAGAAAGTACTGTCCCCGTTCTGGTGGCTCAGCACTTCTTTGCAGCTTCCTGTAGCAAGGATGCAACGTAGTATCCTTCCTCTGGGCAGTATGCAATTCTCCTATCTCTGAGTTGTCGCATAGTGTCTCTGCCTCTTTTTCCTTCCCTTGAGATCCACTGACTACTGTTCCCTTGTGGGCTTGCTGTTTGGGCATCCCCAAAAAGACATATTTCGTGCCAATGATCATTGGAAATAAGGAGTCAGATAATACAGCAGCTGGAATAATGCCCGTGACGTACCTGGATTTAATCTCCACCTTGGCGATTGGCAGCGTCATGGTAACAGCACTCCTCATTGCCGGCTGTATCTCTATGGTCTCCCCTGTAAGTTGGTCTGGGCTTACCAAGCTGGCGTCCACCACCGCTTCCCCATCCAAACCGGTATCGTAGAGACAAACAACCTGCTGGCCATTGACTTCAATAAGTTCAACCACAGGTGGTCTCTCTTGGTCCTGAGTGTCTTTCATCTCCTTGACCGTTTCCTTGCCTTCCTCTTTTGATTCCTCGAGGTTGGTTATGCAATTGGCGTGTTTTGCCTTGCATCTGCAGTCCACAGTATTATGTGTTGTCGACTGGCAGTGTGTGCACCCTGTTCCCTTCCTAGGTTTCCCTGTGTCCTTTTTGTTCCTTTCTCCTTCGCCGACCTCAGCCTTGTCTGTGATCACCGATGTAGGAATCACTTTGCATGCTGCGAAGTAAGAACTTTTAGGTTTCGATCTGCAGTCCTTCGTGTTGTGGGAGGCCGCCCTACAAAATGAACACCACCTTTCAGACCACTGTCGTTTCGCTTGAGAATTCGAGGTGCTCTGGTTTCCTACCTTCACCTTCTCTGAACTCTCCTCTGTGTGCTTTATATAAGGTTCCCCTTTTTCTCCTTCCCAGTTTTTAGGTTTCTTTTTCTCTGTTTTCTCCTGACTTTTGGATTGTGTACTTAGTTCCTCCGTTTCACCATGTACTTCCACGAATCGTTCCGCCAGCTTATTCACCACATCAATCCGTTCCGCCCCTTGTTCTCCCAAGAAGGTTCTGAGAGGTTTCGACATTTGCTTTCGCATCTGGTCTACCACCATCATCTCTTCGAGACTCTCATAATCCCTCTGGAATTCTGCCAAGTCCATCCATTTCTGTAGATAGGATTTCAGCCTCAGACTGTATGCGGCGAATAGCTCTCCCGGCTCTCGTCTAGACGATCTAAACTTTTTCCGATATGTTTGTGCGGTGACTTCATAATGTTTCATCAAAGCTGCTTTCAATTCCTCGTACTGATTTTCCTGTCCTGGTGGTAGGCGTGTGTAGACCTCGTAGCCCGAACCACGTAACGACTGGGATACTTTAAGAGCCCATCTGGATCTTTCCAGTCCCATAGCGATTGCCATAGCCTCGAACCGATCCAAAAACTGGAATATCTTTTCTTTACTTTCATCGTAGACTGCTAAAGGAAACTTCATGGCATGGTAACCCTGTCCAGTCATGTGGGTTGCCCCAGGTGAAGATGAACTTCCTTCTGCTGCATCTATTTCACCCTTAGTTTGTGTCTTGAGTTCTAACTCTTTCAAGCGGTATTCATGTTCCATTTCTTGTCTCCTGGCAGTCTGTTCCATTTCCAGTTTCTTGGTCTCCTGTTCCAATTCCAGTCGCTTGGTTTCCTGTTCTAGTTTCTTGGCCTCTTGTTCCATTTCCATTCGTTTGGTCTCCTGTTCTAGTTTCTTGGCCTCTTGTTCCATTTCCATTCGTTTGGTCTCCTGTTCTAGTTTCTTGGCCTCTTGTTCCATTTCCATTCGTTTGGTCTCCACCTCTATTTTTCTCACTTCCAACTCGGCTTTCCGGTCTTCTCTTTCCCCTTTACGAATCTCTCTCTCTCTTTCTTGTATGTAATCAGTTAGCTCGGTACCAGCTAACCCAATTTCCTCCCCGTTGGCTCTCAGTTCTGCTGTAGTTACTTTAGGAGTTGCCATAGTTACAGCAGATAAGTCAGCAAGTTGAGTAAAGATCCCTCAAGGCAGAAAAGAAGTACTCACTATACAATTATATTCCACCTAGAACCTATATCATTATCTATGTCTATCTAATATTATAAACCTACGACACCCCACCGTACATCACAACCACTCTCTCATCCACAAGAGGAGATATAGGATAAAGACTTATGTAGACGTGTGACCGTGTGACTAGGTATGTAATGTCTTACCACCTATCCACATTCACTCTGTCTGGAACTTTCTCACTGCAAAGTCACCAGCATTAATGAAATGTTTCTACCATATATGTAATGGCACCATATATCCAATGGACGTCCTTCCATTAAAAGTCATCAATATATACTTATATTCCTTCCAATCAGTATGTCCCAACATGTAGGTACTCCGCTATGCCTGTGCCAATATGCAGGTACCTCTCTCTATGCATATGCCTCTTTATGCTTTTAGGTCATATGAGTATTATGTATGTACGTATTCCGCTGCTCCCACCATTTTATGTGCTGTTATTTCCTCGAGAGGAGATTGGAATCAACATGCACATCTTTAACCTGATTATCTGTTGGGATTAGTTACTGACTTTTTGTCTACACTCCTCTCTTCCGTCTTATCCTCCATATATCCCTTTCTTTCACTCTCTCTCTAGTTTTCCCTCAACACATACTCCGACAACAGTTCTTTTTAACATTAAATAAAAGATTTATTTATAAAACTATGTCTTGTGTATGGATGGGTATTGTCTGTGTAGTTGCTAGTGTTCTTCTGGTGTGGCTGCTAGATAAGATGTAGATAGATAGTCTTCGTGTCTTTCTCTCGTCTCTTCTCTCGGCTAAAGTACAGGACGATATATAGACACCACAGAACGATCTCACCCTGACGGCTCCGTCTGCTTGAGTCTGTAGATAAATCCGTTCTTTGTAATGAAAATGTTCACCACTGTATCAATGTACTTAACTCGCTCACTATTTGCTGTCCGCTTAAAATGAATGTTCGTTGTTTTCGTATAGCGTTCTTTAATCCATTCTGGAACAACACATCGAGATTCTAAAATGTTCTATTAGTGTTCTGTAAAAGTTCTACACTCGATATTTTGTACTTGATATATGCCCGTGGTACGCACTTTGCTACTCTATGAGATTGAGTCATTTGAGCTTTTCCATTAACTCATCTGATCTCTATTATTCTTTCTCTGTCGTCCTTAATTCTTCCGGTGAGACTTCTATTCTTTCTTTTCTCCTGCACAAGTGTCGTGCTTTATTACTTTAAAGGGCTTTCTTGTGGGTTATCAACACTGAGTGATCTGGACCACAGCCATCTGTATTCTCTTATTTGATACGTCTCGCACTGGTATGGAAACCTGGTTGAGATACATTTAATAGTGAGATTTGTGTCTGCTTCCTCTTCTCCCCTATGTGAGTGTCTTTTCCTCCAGCCGAAATGAAAAGGCTTCCGAAAAAACCCACTCTGACATAGGATAAAAGATTCACCCAACATCTATACTATTCCTACTACTAGAAAACAATGTTAAATGCACTTCACTAATATCTATATTCCTATTCTATAACTATACTCTAATATACCTTATTTAGGCATCTATGTTCCTTTATAGAATTAATGTAAATCCACGAATCGAAATTTATCCGCATCCAAGCACTTTATCCCATTATAAGGGAGGATATTTCTTTTCATTACAGGACACATAATTCTATCTTCTCGTCCAGTTGGGAATACACACACTAAACTGACAAAGAAAGTGGCTACTCTTTATAGGTCAGTCTATGTCGCATAATCCTTGACATTGCTGGACAAAGCAAATTCAGACTTCATTATCCCTTGTCAGTGGAAAATTTCTGATCTCGAACTTTTCCGTTGTTTAATACAACCAAACCGCATTCTGCTGTCCAGTCTTAGTTGCAAACCTACCTCCAGAACGCAATAGGCTGGTCCATGATACTGTCTGTCTTTGTAGCAAACTAATTTTTCCACTATACAGGTCACCTGTGTTGTAGTCGACTCTCCCGCCTTGACCTACATACACATGCGCTGGTCAATCCGTTGTTTATATCCTTCTGTTTCATTAACCCTTCTGCTCCCTGGGTATTCGCTGTATAACGTCGTCGATCTGGGAATCACTAACATACAGCATTTCACGACACTGCCCAGCTTGAGGCGGGCGGTAGCTGATCAGTGACACCTATAGGTGTCTCCCACCGTCAGAGGCAACGCGTGGCGCCCCATGTCTACGCCAACTGACAAGGACTTATAACCCGTAACAGTTGCCTCTCGCTTTGATTCCGAGACCAGTTAAGACCAGGGATGGAGTTATTGCCTCTCCATAGCACAAAGCCTGGGCTAAAATATAGAGATCATGTGTTGCCCATGCAGCATGATCCCTCTCTCGGCCTGCCTAGTTTACTCCAGAGGAAAGGTAACACCCCTACATCTGGAACAAGACAAGCTGCAGAAGCTGCCGGATCAGCAAAGCAATGCTCTAACTGTCCGCCTGTCGGAGCTTCGATCCTAGACCAGTCGCCAACCAAGGCTTAGGGCCTGGTCTGCCCTGCCATGACATTTTGTCTTTAGCTTGCATTTCCTCGCACCAGGGTAAGGCTTGTACCCTCCCAATTGCGCTCTTCCGCCCGAAGCCGTTGGCACAATGTGGGGTGTCAGGTTTGGTAAGCGCCGCCCAACGTTCAGCGCTAACAGAAACCAGGTAGTACCGTCTACTGTTATACGGTAGCTCAGTCATATCTGACTAAGACCTGACACCAACAACCTGAAATAGGGGAAGAATAATGTGGGTTTGTAAAAGCAAAGGGTACAGTAAATGCTGTGTATACGCTGCGATCGATTATTGAACATTCTATAGAAGTAAACAAAGATATACCTCTTTGCTTTATTGACGACACAAAGGCTTTCGATAGAGTTAGACATGTCAACATGATAGATATGCTTGCAGACCTACAAATTGATGGGAAAAAATATTAGACTTATTAAAAACAAATATTGGAAACAACAAGCTGCCATAAGGATTGATAATGAAGCGGGACAATATCAGCCTATTAAGATATGTGAGACAGGGATGTGTAATGTGTCCAGATCTTTTTTTCCTGTACAGTGAAAATATTTTCAGAAATGTAGAAGATATAAATGGAATCATCGTTGGAGGACGAAACATCAATAATATTAGATGTGCAGATGATACAGTATTGATTGCACACAATGAGCAGGATCTGCAACAATTAGTAGATGCGGTTGTTGCACACAGTGGACAACTGGGGTTAGAATTAAATTGTAAAACGACACAGATTATGGTCGTCACTAGGAAGAAAGAAGCACCAAAATATAATACACAAGTAAATGGGAATATTCTTCAACAAGTGATTGGATACAATTATCTCGGAACAGTCATAACATCTGATGGGAGATGCGTTGAAGAGATAAGAACAAGAATCACCATGGCGATAGTAGCCTTTAGCAAGATAAAAACCATACTGACCAATAAAAAGATGTCAATTGAAACGAGAAAAAGAGTATTGAAGTGCTACATAGTGCCTGTACTTTTATGTGGATGTGAAGCTTGGACAATGAGGAGTCAAGCTGAAAAACATCTGATGGCTGTAGAAATATGGTTTCTGAGGAGAATGCAAAGAATTCCATGGACAGGCAGAAAAACAAATGACTAAATACTACAAAAAACAAATGAAAATCGTAAATTGATTACAGAAATTAGACGTAGACAATAAAAACTTTTTGGACATGTTATGAGAAGAAATGCATTGGAGAACTTGGTGACAACTGGCAAGATCGAAGGGAACAAACCAAGGGGAAGACCGAGAAGTAAATACCTGGATGGCTTTGCCACATGGCATTGTCGAGACAGGAACACTGAGCTGATCCACGACTCTGGTGATCGAGTGAAATTTGCTAGTCATGACCGTCCACGCTTTCCGGCATGGCACATGATTGATTGATTGACATAGTCTCAATATTGTTGACAATATAGCAACCGTCTGCGTCTTGGCCTGGTGGCTATGTGTTCAAATCTCCAAAGAAGCAGTCTTTATTATTAACTTGGTCTGGTTCTCAGGTCGACCAGTCTACAATCAGTACCAGAAAATCACTTTGGAAGTAAAGACGGCCGGTGTGGTATTGACAACTTCACCTCTCGTGTGCCTATTTGTCTATAAAATATACCGCTAGCTACATATGCCTACTACGCCTTAAGACGTTTGAAAAGGTCATATAGACTTTTACTTACTTTTACCGCGTAACCTATATGGCTCAAAGTGTGTAGAATCAGCCTTAACTCTGATTTTACTTCAGCATGCTATAGTATCATTGGAAATATGGGCTTATAATTTTTTAGAAGACATATTAACAGAGGTATACATGAAAATATACATGAAAATTAAGAAGCCGACAAAGGAAGGTGGAAGATTACTTCAGCCTGATACAGACATAACCTATGATGAGGCCAAGCGATTTGTAAGAAGCAATCAAAGCAGCAGATGAGAATACCGTACAGCGTTTGCTACATCTGATCAATGAAATCTGGCAAAACGAATCTCCACCACAACATTGGAAGGATGGTGTAATTTTCAAACTGCCTAAAAAAGGCTATATGTCTGATTGCAATAAAAGGAGTGGTATCACCCTACTGTCAGTACCAGGAAAACTTTTTTGTAGCATGTTACTTGAGGAATTGAAAAAGTCTATAGATGAAAGGCTCAGAGAAGAACAAGCAGGTTTGAGACCAAAACGGTCATGCATAGACCACATCTTCACCCTCAGAATAATTGTTGAAGGCTCCGTAGAATTCCAGCCGAAATTAATCACATTCTTTGTCAACTTTCAAAAAGCCTTCGACAGTATCCACCGTCCTTCGCTTTGGAATCTACTTAACATCTATGGTTTCCCTACCAAATATACCAACGTCAAAAAATCCTTCTACACTGAGACAGAATTAGGCAACTCTGACTGGTTCTCAGTGGAAACAGGAGTGAAGCAGGGTTGTGCTTTATCACCGATGCCTTTTGGAATAGCTATCGATTGGGTCATGCGCAAATGCACAAACAATACAAATATGGGTATCCATTGGGTTGACACAATTCTATAAGACCTGGATTTTGCCGACGATATAGTGCTTTTGAGTTCAACACACCCAGATGACCAAGAGAAAATAAACTATCTACGAAATGTTTCAGGACAATTTGGTCTCCAATTAACACCGACAAAACAAAAACTATTGATATTATCAACAGTTCAGACGACATCAAATTAAACAACCATGTTCTTGAAAAAGTCAACAGCTTCACATACCTAGGAAGGACAATGACATCTACAGAGGACTCAACACTAGAAATATCATCTATAATAGCACTGGCATCCGGTGCCTTCAATAAACTATCAAACATCTGGAAGTCAAAGACACTCAGCAAACACATGAAACTTAAAATCTTCAACTCGTGTGTGATTTCAGTGCTAACGTATGGATATGAAAGTTGAAAGTCAACACAGTAGCTTTAGATAAAAAATTAGACAATTTTGAGAACAAATGTCTTTTTATAATTCTAAACCTCCACTGGACAGATTTTAGAACCAATACGAAAATAAGACAAGAGACTAAGCAAGATATTGTATCAAATTTTATAAGACAACGCTGTTGAAACTACATCGCTCATGTACTCAGAATGGGCAATACAAGACTCCCTACCAAGCCCTCACATGGAAACCGTTAGGAAAAAGAAAACGGGGAAGACCAAGAGAGGCCCTGCGTAGAACCATCATCAGAGAGGGCTCATTCAATGGCCAAACAAACATCCAAGATCTACAACAGGTAGCAGCGAACAGCCAGACATGGAGAGCCATGACTTCTGCCCTATGCGCCGCTTTGGGCTCAAGAGGAAAGACTAACTAACTAACTAACTAACTAACTGACTAACTGACTGACTAACTAACTAACTAACTAACTAACTAACTAACTAACTAAATGACCTTAAAATCCTCCTCTGTGTTTGTACAATAGAAATAAGAATACAATTTTAAATTTAAACAAGATACTACAAGAAACGTATGTTATTATTTATTCTTAGGTCTCGAATGCATGCTGTTTCAAATGACTTGTAGTATTGTTTGTAAGTTTATCTTATCTGCAAGCTGCTCTTATCTGTAAATTTATCTTATCTGTAAGTTTACATTCTCCTCAACAATATCAGAGAGAGAAGTGCACATATGATCATACACGAGTGCCGTGACGTCTGTGTCGTAAAGCTCATGTTGATAATCTCTAACTAAAGTGACACATAGTTAGTTAGTTAGTTAGTTAGTTAGTTAGTCGACAGATCATCCTCGTTGCACATCGAACCATTCAGTCCATAAGTGCTCGAATCCCCTCCTCAGCAAATCCCGCAGCGTGTAGCGGCTAACGACGCCAGTTCTGTGTTGGTTTATCAATCTTCTTTGGCGTCCTGCATAGTGTTCTTGTTTGGCCATCCCTCTTTTAATTTGCTGCTCTCGCAGTCTGGCCATTGTTGTAGATTCACAGTCATCACTTGGTTCTCGCAAAAGTCGCACTTCTCGTAGAGCATTCAGAATGTCAGCCTGGTCCATGGCGCGTCCGCCCTCCACAGTAGCCTCACCTGCGAGCTTGTCAGCCCGCTCATTTCCTTGTACTCCCGCATGCCCTGGCACGAAGATGAAACTAATCTTTGCCAGCCGAGACCGCTTCAGAGGCAGCAACCATTCTCTTCGGATCGACCCCTCCTCTATCCTCTTGATCATGTTCATTGAGTCGCTAAGGAAACAAGCCCTAGTGAATGTCTGTGTCTCGAGCCATGTTATTGCTTTACTTACTGCCATGACTTCCATGGTCAGGCTACTTGTGGTTTCAGTGAAAGCACCAGAGTCCTCCTTCACAATTCTCCCTCCGGCCCGAGCTGTAAAGGCCCATGAGCTTCTCACATGTCGGACGACCGACCCATCTGTGTAGATGACCGCGTCACCGTCTAGCGAATTCTCGAAAATCAATGCTTGTACTTCAGCCTCAACAGCAGCCGGATTTTCTTGTCTGCATTTTCTAACTAGTTGGATGCAAACTGAAAAGGATGTGCAGAAGTCTGTTGGCACTTGCACCCACTCCTCACCAGGTTCTAAGTCCTCAAGTGAACACACCTGTTGAAGAATGTTTTCGGCTTGACCCATCCACGACCGTCCTCTTTTTAACCTGCTGCCCTTCACCTTCCTAATTTCACTATGCAGTGGATGTTGTGTGTTTGCGTTAATTCTGAGGTAGGCGCGTGCCCTGCAAACTTGTATTCTCTCTTCAATGGTTGGAAAATCAAGAAGGTAGCGCATCGCCCTGCATGCTGTATCTCTTGTACATCCAAGAATAATGCGCATAGCTTCATTCTGTATCCTTTCCATCCTTTCTATCTGCTTATGGCTGAGAGTCAGCATTGCCATTGCATACTCCAAAACAGACATGACCAACCCCTCGTACAGAAGACATAGATGGCGCTGCTCACAGTTTGCTGCCGCCACCACCCGCATCGCTGCCAAACCCCGCTTGGCCTTTGTTATCACCTGGTCTATGTGCACATTATAAGCAAGGCTTCGATCAAACCGTATCCCCAGGTAATTCATTGCCTGCGTTCTTTCCACCGTCTCTGAACACAGCATTACAGTTGGTGTTGGATTGTTGACAATATGATTATTCAACGAGAGCCAAGTCACTGTTGCCTTTGTTGGGTTGACCATTGCCCCAGCTTCATCACACCAAGTACTTATGCGATTGAGTTCGGTTTGTAGTTCCACAGCAACCTCCTCTCTATCCTTACCCTGACGATACACTAAAACATCATCGGCATATGACAATGTCCTGCCAGGTCCAGTGATCTGCTCACTAGTGATTCTCACTGTGTAGGCGTTGAACAGTACCGGAGATAATGGTGATCCCTGTGGTAGGCCAGGATATATTGTTGTTGGTTCCGAAGTCCAACTGCCACATCTAAAAACTACTTTCCGTTGTAAGAGGGCTGCAGCGATCCAACTAAGGAGGCATGGACTTATGTTTAGTTCAAGAAGCTGAAACATTAAAAAATCCAGTGGTACTCTGTTGTATGCGTCCTCAAGATCAATCGCTGCAGCAACGGTTTCAGTGCCTGAGTGGAAACCTTCATAGACATCATGGGCAAAGACTGCTGCATTGGTCCAGGTTTCTCTTTTTGGACGGTACCCACCCAGGGTAGGTGGGAAAACATCTTGCCTCTCTAGATGGCTTGATATTTTCCTGGCAATTACCTTCTCCAGCAGCTTGCCTATTGTATTCTGCATGGTTATAATTTGATATCCCTGAATTTTTTTGTGGTCTTTGTCAGGCTTCGGCAAGGGAATCAGATAGCTGTGTAACCATTCCTCCTTGATGCTAGCACTCCCTATACTGTTGTTGTACATGTCTGCTAGTTTCTCTAGCTCATTGTCGGTACACCTATTTATGTCGTCGTATCTTATGCCATCAGGACCTGGAGCACTGTTTTTTTATCGTCGAAGCACAGCCTTGATTTCTTTCACTGTCACTGTGTCTTCATCCGAAGTGTTCTGGGCCTTGCATCTGTCTGAGGTGACCTCCTTGGCCAGATTTCGGCCTCCCATGTCTGTCTGGTTGCTCTGCTCAAGGTAGCGTTCAAAGAGGGCTTTGCCCTTGTCCTCGTCAGTCCTCTGCCAGATGAGGTCAGCACCTTGGAAGTCAGAAATGCTCTTATTCTTGACTACACCACTCATGCTTTTATGTAGTCGCCAGAACAATTTCAGTGACTTGTCTGTGCTTACTCTTTGACACTCCTCTGCCCATTTTTCGCTTTTAACCACCTTGACCAATTTTTTGAAATAGCTTACTTTTGTGTGCATTTCTCTTTCTAAGTGCAAGCAGGGACTAGGATGACCAGCTCTGTTCTTCTTGGCATTTTGCCATCTCCTTACAGCACTACGCTTATCCACCCAAGCCTTCTCCACCTCGAAACTCCACCACGGTGGCTGCTCCCAGCTTTTATTCCTGCCCTGGAACGTTCTGCGCTTGTCACGTCTTATTTTACTCACCACATCTTGCCCTGTACTGTCATACTGGAACGTCTTTACCTTTAGCTTGTGCTGCCTGGTTCTGCCTTTCTCCACCAATATGCTGCAAGGGTGGTGGTCGCTGCCATGGTGTCCTAGGACACCCCATCTACACACTGTAGTGAGTGAAGGTGAAACTAGCGCCAGATCAATAGCACTGTCCTCATCGCCTGGACGTGTTTACGTTTATTCAACATGGTGGAACAACGTGTGTTTTCCGAGCGGTCAGCAGTCAACATAACGAAGCGGCGTGGTAGCCGCGCAGGGAGAAAGAAGCAAGGTAAGCGAGGTGGTTTGAGACGTTTTAGACTCAAGTGTCACCGTCTAGGACTCAGGAACATCCGTATTCTATATTGGAACTGTGCCAGTGTAAAACAACGGGGCTCTATTTTAGAAAGTGACACATACTGAAGTATAATTATGTATAGTTAATGGAGTAGTGTGACTCTATTTACAATCGTGACTCCGTTTTTTTTTTTTTTTTTTTAATCTGTTTTGGTTTCAATTGCGCAAACGCTACTAATCTCGCAGCACAGTCATGTTGAAAATAATAAACGAACTTATCAAATATGTATCTTGTTTCTGATTTTTCAGCCATATTCTGGTGTTTTGGTAGGTAACATCTCATTTCAAACAGCAAGTTTAAAATTATCTACTGCCGTTAATAGATGTTACTAAGAAAAGAAAAACAAATGAAGTAGATATGTTGGCTGATAATAATATCCAACATACTACACGTTATAAAAGAAGCAAAAGCTACTAATGCCAGCCTGGCAGCACCATTATGTTGAAACGAATATAGGAACTTATAAAACATCTATCATGGTTCTGTTTTATCAGCCTCCTTCTGGTGCGTGGTGGATAAAATAGCATTTCAAATAGCAAGTCTAAAATTATATCATCATTGGCACCTTTCCGTCGTGACAGACGATAGTTTGGTACATTGTGCTTCAAAAAGGCTTAATAACTACGATCCATGGCGGTGGCGAGTGTGGATGGTAAGGCCAATTCTTGCTGAAAATGTTTGCCCACAGTAGGTGCATGTGAAAACATGGTCACTTCCACCATTTTGCACCATCTTACGTCTCTCACGCTCTATGTGTGCTTTATCTGCAATCATTTTCTCCTTTGTCTTTATTCCATTTCTGATAGTTGCCCTCCATGCAGCACGTTCAGCGGCGACGTGCTCCCAATGTGCATTATCAATGTCTGTATCAATCATGTCCCGCTTACACACATCTTTGTATCGTAGTAGAGGCCGACCCTGAGATCTCCTACCCGTCTGTAATTCCCCCCAAAAAGATGTCCTTTGGTATTCTACCATCATCCATCCTCCTAACGTGTCCTATCCATCTAAGTCTACGAAGACTGAGCATGGAATACACCGTCACACAACCTGATCTTTCCAATACTTCAGTATTTGTGATTTTGTCTTGCCACTTAATACCAAGTATTCTTCGCAAACACCGCATATGAAAGCTGTTTAAACGTTTCTCTTGGCGTGAGTAAGTTGTCCAGGTTTCACTACCATAAAGAAGAGTACTAAGGACACAGGCTTGGTAGACGAGGACTTTTGTTTTGGCAGTAAGCTTCCTGTTCTCCCAGACTCTTTTTGCTAACATGTTCATTGTTGTTGCTGCCTTGCCAATCCTGATGTTGATTTCCTGATCGAGGGATAATTTGCTATTTACCTCTGTTCCTAGATATGTAAAATGTGCTACTATCTCCAGTTCGGCGTCGTCAATAAAGATTGATGGTACACAATGTGCACCTTCTGACATAATCTGTGTCTTCTTTTTGTTAATTGTTAAACCAAATTCAGAACAAGCATTGGAGAATGCAGATAGCAGATGTTGTAATTCTTCCTCAGAGTGGGTCGTAATCGCAGCATCATCTGCAAAAAGCAACTCTCTGATTAGTACCCTGCTAATTTTGGTCTTGGCCTTCAATCTCTGAGCATTATAGAGGCCACCATCTGAGCGTGAGTGAATGTATATACCGTCATCCTGATCACGAAAGGCATATTTCAGTAGAAGTGAAAAGTATATCCCAAAGAGGGTGGGGGATAGTACACAACCTTGCTTAACTCCACTCTTGATTTCAAACTCTTCTGAAGTTGAGCCATCAAACTTGATTATACCCTTCATGCCTGTGTGGAACGATTCCACAATGGACAGAAGAGTTGGTGGGCAGCCAATCTTCTTTAGTGCTTTGAACAGACCCTCACGACTGACCAAATCAAATGCCTTTGTGAGGTCGATGAAGGCAATAAACAGTGGCTGATTTTGTTCCCGGCTTTTTTCTTGCATCTGTCGCAATGAGAATATCATATCAATGGTAGACCGGTTCTGACGGAAGCCGCACTGTGATTCGGGGTAGACTTGATCTCCCAGGACTTGAAGTCTGTGCAGGACAATTCTTATATATTGCCTTAACTAACCGATAAGAACAACAACAAAAAAGTATATATGTTGCCTGAGAATCGTATTCATCATAGCACGGTATAAGTAAAGCTACTTTAATAGCAAAACCTTCTGTGCTCCCTGCAGCAGGAGCAATAGTAGTAACATGCCAAGGTAGCAACATTCCCATGTAACGTCACACTATTCAGTGTGAAGACTGGTATCTCGATCATGTCACTTCTTTGTTCTAGAGTGGTGCCTTACCCACAAAAGTACCCTTAAGATGTTAATAAAGCGGCTTTCCTTTGAATTTCACATACATTTGATTGTATTGTCACAAACACTTTTTAAAGGAATTTCTGATTGACAATACATGTGAGACTGACAATTACGATTGACACAACAAGACCTGCTCAGACGCCCACTTATTGGGATATGCACTTGGCCCTTTGAACTGCGTTAGCCACAATCTCGTAAGTTTTGCATCCTAAATCATTAGCTATTTATAAATCTAATTTTCCGTCTGAAAAACGCGTCATGTATCTTTCTAAACCAGAGGTTCCCAAACCACGGCCCGCAGGCCACTTTTGGCCCGCCAGCTGCCAGAAAGTGGCACGCGAGGCCTCGTTATATATTTTAATAATTTCAAAAATGCATTCTGTTCGCCGCGTCAGCGTTTCGCAACGAAACGTTATGAAGTTCCCAAATCTCAGCCTTGTCGACCAACCAGATGCACAATGCGCCATGTTGTCGTCTGTTACAACTGTTTAGCAGAGTCGGTAGTATTGTGTTGAAATTAGATTTTTTCACATAAACATTTTCCGTTGAAGCCTATAAATATGAGTGTGTAAAATTTAAAATCAAACAATGGTAAAGCGAAAACGTGAAGACGTTGCTTGTCGTTAATTCTTTGGAAGACTTTGGACACGAAAGATTTATGCCAAGGCATTGATAAACTGGCACCTGCACTTTAAGTAACTGATTATGAAGAACCGTTACAGCTGTAAATTAATTATATTAATAGCGATTTTCGAAACTGATTTAAAATTTATTGTTAAATGAACTTTTGAGTTTAAACCAAAAAATACCACAGTGTAGTACTGACACTGACTGCGTTTAAAGTTTTAGAATGTTGTTGATGAAAGGTAAGAAAGGTAGAAATAATATTACACGACTTTTATAATTGTATAACCTTGTGGCCCGCTTAACTACCGAAAATAGTAGATATGGCCCTCTGCTTGAAAAGCTTGGGAACCACTGTTCTAAACTCTACTAAAAGAAAGTAGTACTCTTACATTTACGAAGTGCAGCGTTGATATTATCAGAGTGTTTTGAATGCAAGCGTTGATTGAGAAACTCAATTAATGTTTATCTATTGCGAAATAGTTAGCATTCCTTTTCTTCTCTATATATCGCTTACGGTCTTTGATTTTTCTTGGTTGGTTGATTGATTGGTTAGCTTGTTGCGAATACTTTGGAGCACAACATTTTAAGTATTTAGTTTGATACATTGGCGATCAGGTGATGTCTAAGTTCAGGAAAAGAGTTAACACTTATCGAAGTGAGACTGGTTTGGGGATTCCCCCCCCCCCCCCCCCCCTCCTTTCCCCTCAGATCGGTAGGAAAAGTATAAGCTCCACGATGTCATTGTTGCAAGATCCCCTTCTCCTCTTCATGTCCATAAACGGCGGTGGAGGGAGATGTGCAGGACCAGTACTGGGAGTTTTACATCTGGGGTAAGGCATTACGATTAACTAGGTCAAGATCCAGCATAAGACATACAGAGTGGCTGGGATTTGGCCTTGTTTCGTCATATTTCCTCTACGGACTTTAGGTATGTCTAAGGCAACAGAGTCAAACCCAATGTTCAAGGGAAAGTCATTGTTGTTAAATCTATTACTACAAAGTGGTCACATTGACATATTTCGTAAACCAATGTCCCGTCTAGATATATAGTCATCACTTTGATTTTCCCCCTAAAACCTGAGTCCCTTTTAGCTGCATAGTCAACACATTGATTTCTCCCGTAAAGCAAAGCCTCTTTTAGATGTATAGTCATCAAATTGATTTATTCCGTAAACCATTGTCCTTTTTAGCTACATAGTCATAACACTGATTTATCCCGAACACCAGTGTCTCTTTCAGATATATAGTCATAAGATTGATTTATCCCTTAAACCAGTTTCCCTTTTAGCCACAGTCACATTGATTTATCCCATAAACAAGAGTCCCTTTTAGCTACATAGTCACAACACTGACATATCCCGTAAACGAGAGTCCTTTTAATTCTTCCCTAAGTTTTCAAAGTTGCTTACAAATTATTGATCTGTCGACGAGTGACTAACTGTAAATACAACATGTCATTGGGACAGGCCAGTTACTTCAAATGTTCATCCAGAAAAGAAAAAAAAGAGGGGGGGGGGGGGGGTAATCCAAAGGTTGATGTTATATATTAAATATTTCATCACTTTCAGGTAACGTATCAACTCTCAATAGCTCAGAACACACTCATTTAACTGTTTCTTCAGACAGATGTGTCTGAGCAACTGTTGCTGTATTAAGCGGTTTTGTGGTATAGAAAGAGCAATAATGGTATAAATATGTCATCAAATTTAACTATCTGTCCATACAGTATATGAAGACATTACCAAAATATGAAACAGATTGTAACAACAACACCTGAATTTGCAGACCAAAAATATAGTACTTCATTGTTGATTTGCTTTCAACTCCGGTTTAACAAGATAATATTGCAGCGATGTGAGGCCATATGTCCAGGAATATGGTTGATTCGACCTTTACAACAACATCGATGATTCTATCACACTGTAGGAAGCTTAAAAGTTCACTAGTAGACAAATAACGGGTTTCAGCACATGCTAAAGCATGCCAACACAAAAGTCCTCTACGAAACATGCAGTTCATCAAATTGCATTTACCAATTCACATACAGGTGCGAGGCTACCTACATCGGCAGAACAGAGCTGTAGCTACACAGCAGGGATGTTGAACACATACCAAACTGGGTTGAAAAGATATTACACACAGGCGATGGGATCATGGGAAAGCTGACACACCACAATTATAAACTTCCGGCGTTGTCTATTGCACGACATGTCCTGGAAACCGGTGATGTAATTGAGAGAGACAGCGCTTTTCGCATGTTGTTTAATACACAAAATAGTCGTTTGTTACAGTTTGCAGAAGCCCTAATGATTCATCTGCATAGGTCAATTTTGTGCAAACGGAAAGACATGGTAGTCAATTAAACAATTTAAAATTACCACGGTAAACAATTGATATTACTGTGCAAACATGTATATATTTCAGCTTGAACAATGTAAGTAGTTATGTTACTCTGCGTTGCGTGACATCTGCAGTATGTACCTGACGAGATGCAGCGAAATATGCTAGGCAATCGTTCGTACATTCTATGATTTGTGTCTACTTATTCACATGGTAAAGCATTAATAAGGTAAATGTAAGAGACTATGTTACACACCTTCAGACACATTGGACATATTGTGCTAAATATATTTAGATAGACGGATCTGTACTTGCTGGTCTCCCTGGCCTTGGGTTTGGCGATGTTCTCCGATGTTCTCAAGTTTATCCACATGAGCAAAAGCGGCTACGTGAGAATCGGAAACTTACGGTATATGTGAGCCGGCCGCTCAGAAAGCAATCGCAAACTACTGAGCGCAATCTTGCCAAGAAATCAACAACATCGGTAAAATGCTGGTGTTGACAACGATGTCCTATAAAAGGATATGAGGGGTGGGGGGGGGGGGGGGGGGGGGGGGGGGGGGGGGGGGGGGGTGGGGGGGGGGGGGGGGGATAAGATCTGCACTTGGTGGGCGATATTGTCAGTATCATACCAGTACACATTTTAGGCTAGGTCGACCTGGAAGCTCAAGCCATTTTTAGAAATTCGAATCCGAAAAGATTGTATCTGCAGCAAAGAACCTCAATGGCTCGGAACGCTAAAGAAGAAGAAGAAGAAGAAGAATCCGAAAATATGCTGATCGATTTCATGACCATCGGGCTAGCAGGCGAGCGTCAAGCCAGTACGCTAGCGCTGCTCTCCTTGTGTGGAGCAGTGTCTACGACATCCCCTAGACCAATATTTCAAACAGCCGATAGTAAACCTGAACAGTCTTAATGGCTTTTCTGATCAACGGTGAACTGGAATATTGACAGATCAGGCGGTATTTCCTACATCCCAATATGTATGCACGCACGCGCCTGCGCGCGCGAACAGGCACATACATATACACACACAAACACACACAAACGCATATATATATATATATATATATATATATATATATATATATATATATATATATATATATATATATATATATATATATATATATATTATCATATATATAAACAACACTCACATACACACCACGCATACACACCACGCATACACACCACGCATACACACACACACACACACACACACACACACACACACACACACGCACACACACACTAGTATAGTTTGATGAATACTGATTATTGTCTCAATGTAGGCTTTCACTCCTCAGTCATATATACATAGAGAACTGATCAATCAAATGTCAATCTAAATAGTATTTATAACTCCACTTGAATTAACTTATCATGAATAAATATCATCTTGAATCCACACTCTTCATCTATCGATACGTTACTCTCATCATTATAAAACGTCTTCTAAGCCACGACAATTACAAACTCCCAATTGGAGTGTGATCGTGCAGATCCCCGAACCATTAAGTCAGTGGTTCTCAACCTTTTTTGGCCCGTGCCCTCTTCACCATATTTTCAGATCGTCATCCCCCCTCCCCCTTACGTATTCCTACCTAAATATCCCCCCCCCCCCCCTTTTCCGCTCATACACAGTATACGTAATAATTTTTTTTTCCGCGTTTCCATCCTGTTTCAGGATATTGCGGTCAACACCAGCATCTTTCAGTTGTATGTTGATTCCTAGGATATATTACGCTCATCAGTACGCCTTGACTTTCTGAGCGGCCGGCTCCATACTCTCATAAGTCCCTGGTGTGACTCGAAACGCTTCCAATTCTCGTGCACTCACGTCAACCACGAGAGTATTCGGGATTACGGAGAAAGCTGCTAAACTCTCGGCCAGGAAGCCGACAGTATACGTAATAATGGAAGCACATATTAAAACATGTTCTAGACGTCCACATACAAGGTGATTTGTGAGTCTACTTACTTTATAAAATAAATTTTAGAAGGGTGAGACGTACAGAACCGTAAAGTATGAAGGGGAAAACAAGATAAGTAATCGGTTCTTGTATTAACGCGATCTTGAAATAATCTTCATTCTTCTCCTGGAAACCCTAAAATTCCCCCCTGAGGGGGGGGGGGGGGGAATTCCCCACCGGTTGAGAACCACTGTATAAAGTAGTTGTATCAGACATCAATACCATGGCTGCCTTAGTGACGGAATTCTAAGCTAGACGGCGCCTGCTCCATTCACAGCTACACCGTGGTTACACTGATCTTGGTGACCGTGGACAGGTCGGCCCAACATCGCGATTACACTTCTGTAAAAGCTAGCTGCTGGTTATTTACAGGACGTGGCAGTCAACACCATTTTGTGTGTGTGTATATATATGTGTGTGTGTGTGTGTGTGTGTGTGTGTGCGCGCGCGCGCGGCTGTTTCTGATTTCTTGGCAAGTTTACGTAGTTGTTTGCCTTTACTTTCTGAACGACCCTCACTCATACCCTTGTATAGAAACCATTGCAAGGCGGTCTGCTTCCAAATAGCCCGCAGCTGTGTTTTAAACGCGGTATGCGGGATTACGAATTGTATTCGTAATCTCTTCGTCACAGCCTTGGTCTCCTGTAAAACTAAAATATATATTAACGTTCAGTTCGAGATGTACTCAATAAATGGAATGTATGGTTCCGTGTGAAATTGCAGTCGCTGGGCAGCAAAAGGTGAACACAAGAGACTAAAGTCGTCTTTGGCTTTAAAATACATGAGACATGATAAATGGTAAGAGTCTTTCGTGATTGGAAAGACGTTCTTCACAGAATGTGCTATATGATGATAAGTTTAGAGACAACATTTAAACATACACACAGCAAGCAACCTGCTGTGAAATGTTAGGACATGCCCTCTGCCTAAGTGCTCGAATTTATAGGTGGACAGTCGTTCAATAACGCAGTGAACGACGAGAGTTGGCATCGAATCCTAGTCCAACCGCGCACATGACATTGTTCATGTAACGCCCTAACTGTTACACCAATCACTCGCGGTGAGACAGCCTAACAATTTAGCTTTATCATCGTTCACTCGTGAAATCTGCATGAACCCACAACTATGGAATATTGACAGAACTGACACTCGGTGATTTAGATAGCATCATGTATCTCAGAAATGTTCGTAAATCAAGCTTAGGTGAAATGACAAACACAACCACAACCGGCTGTTTTAATCGGTGTTGTGAACTTCTACAAGACTGAGCTTGGGAAAAATTAAGCATCATTAATAAATTAGTGTTTTAGAATACTGCTCTTGGCAAGTCAGGAATTCCGACAGTGATGCTGCACTGGGTCACTGGTGAACATAAATAATTAAATAAATGACTGCTTCAGCAGGTAAAGTTAGCTACTTCATCAGCTGGATAAAATGGATGCGTGCATCGAAATGGTAAAATAAATTACTGATCTTGATCAGCATACACTATCAGGTCTTGACTTCAGCCCATAAATATCTTTCTAGTCAACACCAGTAGTGATATTTTATATAGTTTCATTTAGGATAGCTTCTTTTGTGATAGCTTCATTTGAGAAAGCTTCGCATGAGATAGCTTCGTATGTGAAAGCCTCGTATGGAATAATATCATACGATATAGCTTTATTTGATGTAGATTAATGTACACCCCACATTGTGCCAACGGCTTCGGGTGGATGAGCACAATTGGGAGGGCACAAGCCTTATCCTAGTGCGAGGAAATGCAACCTAAAGACTGAATGTCATGGCAGGGCAAAGACCAGGACTTAAGCCTTGATTGGCAACTGGTCTAGGATGGAAGCTTCGACAGGCGGACAGTTAGAGCATTGCTTTGCTGATCCGGCAGCTTCTGCAGCTTGTCTTGTTCCAGACGTATTGGTGTTACCTTTTCTCTGGAGTACACTAGACAGGCCGAGAGAGGGATCATGCTGCATGGGCAACACATGGTCTCTAAATTCAGCCCAGGCTTTGTGTTATGGAGAGGTTAACTCCATTTTACAAACTACCGTCTGTCAAGACGGCAAGGTGCCCTCAGTCAGTCAGTCAGTCATTAATTAACAGGAATTTTACAAATAACTTTTTACAATATTTCAAACCAAAAATTGTGCGCATGTTACTTTTCAACATGCTCCGTGGCGAAAGTGTAACGGTAACAGTTAGTAATCCCACATACCGCGTTCGAAACACACCTTCGGGCGATTTGGCTAATTATTTTTTAACATAGTGGTTCTGCCTAGCACACACGTGGTCCACCTGCCCACAAGCTTGTTGATGCCTCCTAGAAAAAAAAAGTGTTGGGTGTGACCTTAAACAAACGTCGCACCTTCTCCATCGCCAAGTTATTATCTGGAAATTCCTGACAAATGTTCTTCCAAGGGTCGAAATATGTTGAAGTCCGATGGCACGAAGTCTAGACTGTATGTTTTATGTGTAAATACCTCACATTTCAGAACATATCAGTGCGACCACGGTATGCGCTGCCGTGTGAGGGTGGGCGCTGTAGTGCAGCAATAATACTCCTTATGTGCGAAGTCCCCATGGTTGTAATAGGTCGCGGAATTCCGTTTGTTCACCAGCACGCCACTATATCGAGCATATCAGTCAGTTTCAACTATTTCCTAGAAATACACAAATATAGAGCCTCTGATATCCCTTAAAATGGGCATCATGACTTTCCCAGTGGTTTCTTGTGTCTTGATTGTGTTTTCTTTACTGGAGACAATGGGTGTTTCCACTACATCGACATCAATCATATTTCCGTAGACTTCACAAAGTTTCACACCCTCTGATCGAATAATACCTAGTTCTTCACGCACAATTCGACAGTATTACGACGTGTTGTAAACGCTTTTGCGCATGCACAAACAGCTCTAACATCACGACCTCAACATGTGATATTGGCTAAGAGCCAATCTGTGTCCTAAAATAACAATTTCCTATCGATGTCCGTACTCTTCCGTGTACCTTGTAATAATATGCCTGTTAGTTAATGACTTACCTTAGTAGCTGCATTTGATATTGTGTTACAGCTAATATTTTACCGCTGCAGATCTGGAGCTATGCTTCACGACCTACTGAAGTCGGATTCATTACAGTTTGCAACATTGATCTAACGAAGTCGAAATTATTACGGTTTCCAACATGTCGATAATCAGCTGAGGCAGAAATATGTATAATACGCTCTTGTCGCCTTGTCCGCCTTACGCTACAAGCTCTGAATATCGAGGGCAATTAGCTCATTAACAGACACCGACATACTTTGGCTCTGTTACAAGACAGAGAAGCTCAGACAGAGCATAGAATGACGGCCTAGTTTCAGGAAGACGCGGCAGAGGTTTATCTGCACGTGCATGGACACAGAATCCTCGACATGAAAATAAGGGGATCAGGCGAGATAGGGGAACTGACGGGCTAGGGGAACTGGCGAGGTAGGGGAACTGGCGAGGTAGAGGAACTGGCGAGGTAGGGGAACTGTCGAGGATCAAGGCCTTTCTGGCGTGCGGGCAGTATTCGTGGCTGGTAAACATGACAAATCAATGTCCATATCTAAGGGATAGTGAATGCAGTTTTACACTCCCGACATACCTTTTCGAAGTCAGCCGCAGTTGATTCGGGAGCAGATAGCTTTGCGTTGCTTTTCACAATGATATGAGGTTCGGCCATTCAGTAAGCAATAGCATTATGCTTAAATATGTCTGTAAAATCTTAAAAAGTTAATACATGCTGGGGATGATTGTGATGCTCTGTAAAGGCCATGCCACTAACTGTAACATATGACGTTCAGTTCGTTTTGTGTGGTAATATTTACAAATTTACAGTCGTGTGTAAAATAAATATATCGTTTAAAGAAAAACTTAAAACCCACTGGCCTATACAGTTTAACTTTTATGACAACATTATCACAGAGACAATCCATACATTGAATAGAGTGCATTCTCACTCCATTGAAGATCTCAGAATAATGCCACCGAACGCTTAGATAAACAACCTACTGCAGGATACGCGTCCACAGATTATTACAGATAATTTAATGCCATCTATCTGGAGCAGTCTGAACACAATGCTATTGAATACTCTACAGTTGTCAATATGAACAGGTAATACATGGTTAGGTTTATTCGGCTTATAATAATCACTTTCTAAGTGCACCAATACCTCCATGGTTGCTCGTCTCATATCATAGATTACACAAGGGAATATCATTACTGTGCACGAATTATGTAGCACCGGCGAGAATTCGCCCTGCTGAAAGAGACAGTCATATGGGTTAAACCCAGTGCAATAAAGTCAATCTTACGTTTTAACACGCTTTCATTACAGTAAAGTAAAAGGTCCTTTGAATATAAATGCTATAGACGGGTTCTAAGAAATCTTGGATAATGACAAGAACAAATGCATGCAAACTTCATGAGCTGAATATTGAAGACGGCTGGCTAACGGTAAAAAGGAGAAAATTGAAATATTTTGGTCACTAGAAACGTCAAGAAAGTATGGAGAGAACAATAATGGAAGGGTATATGCCTGGGAAGAGAGGAAGAGGGAGGCCAAAGATGGGTACAGGATGTGGCGGATGATCTCCAGATGGGTGTATCGGACGCGGGACATCTTGCTTGTGATCGAGGGGTTTTCTGTAAAGTTATTATGGGAGCGAGGTCCTGCAAAGGACATGCTACTGAATGAATGAATGAATGAATGAATGAAAGAAAGGGTCCTTGTCCACTGATTATGGCGTGTAGGGTTTCTGAGGTTAGCCCCATAATATTTTTTGTTGACTAATCGGCAGTCGAAGTGTGCGGCGGTCAATATCATGCCGGCGGCTTTTACTTCCTGTAGCATTTTCTGATATCTATTTTAGGCTGGGATCAAAATTAATGTTGTTTTTAATTACCTGCCTGGGCATTTTTCGAATTCATGACGATTTGATTGATAGGCAGGCAAGAACTCGGTAAAATCCATAACGGCCGAAATGAGAATCGAACCATGGCTGTTGGAGTCGGTATCGAACTTCTAATCCACTCTGCCATCAGAGGTAAGCCTCAAAGAAATACATCGTGTGGACATTCTCATATATTGGGTCATAGCATTTAGAATTGAGGTGGCAAACCCCACGTCTCACAGCAATTCCTTCCCATATATTTTATCGGCATCAGATGTACGAGGATATACCGACACCATGTGAGCTTTATGGAGTCTGAAAAACGCAATTCTCTCTGGCTGTAACACTCTATCAATTAAGCTCCCGTGGTTTACACCTCGCCATATGCATAGATTTATTTTTTCTTTCTTTCCTTTCATATACATATGTTTGGTATGTCTTTCTTTCCTTTCATGTACCTCGGTTTCCTTTCCTTATCAGCCCTGACATTTCTTTACTAAAGACATGTTTTATTTTGATTTCTCTATCGATTTGATAAATGAGTAGTTTTTCTATACCGAATTCGTACACATTGTATATGCCCATTTCTGACAAGCACAGTTCTATAGTAGCTATAAATCTTACCTGTTCTGTATCGCCTTCAGTCTTTATTCTGTGTTTGCACTACAAATGTATCCTTTGTGTCCGTCTGTTCGAAAATAGTTGGACGTGGTTTAAGCATATTAGCTTATTGGATTGCGTCGCGTCGGTTATTGATGGCTGTCTATGATTCTGTGGAGCGGAAGGAGGTGAGGAGTCCGATGAATACCAACTTTTAACCTGCGTATATTAGCCGACAGAGACGTATTTCATGACGTTCAGTTCTATTAGCTTTTACGGTTTCTTGATTTCCTAGTTTTCAAGGATCGATATTGTAGCACTCCGGGTACCTCCGTAGACGCTCCGTCCCCCTCAGCAAGTGTCTCCTGGCGTAGATGCTTATTGTTTTATTAACAAAATTGTTGTAGACAAGTTTGCTTCACCCCCTCCACATGTCCAATCTGGATGGAACAGAACTTAATGCCACACTCAAGCACCCCTAAACTTGTTTCATTTAATATTGTATCTTAAAACTCGAAGTCTTGTGTAGAGCTTACCCTTCTGCGTTCATCTCTAATGGAGAAAAGAATATCAATCAACTTATGCAAAACACCTTGTAGACGTTTTCGTGATGGGTTAGACTTTCTACAGGATCAGGTAGTCAATCTTATGCCAACCCTCCTTAGTCGCCTATTACGACATGAATACAGTTTTGCTATTTTTTGTGTGTGCTAATCTTATAGGACAAGATAGCTTACTGGCGCGTTCATAAATAGCTACCTGCTCTGTCAATCATCAGTGTTTCAATAACTATCACATCCGCTTGCTCGTTACCTGGCACTTCAGCATGCGCCGGATAGTTTATTCTTGTAAATCTGTGTAAGATCATTGTAAGAAAGACGTGTCTGTGCTTGGTATCCACTGATGACATCTGTCCAGTTTGAACTTTTCACAATACGGACAGAGAATCGGGCACAAAGATCGTTCCGCCGACTCGAGTAACCTAAAGCCATTTTACAACCGCACTGATCGCAGCCACCTCCATATTGATACTTGAGGTTGTAGACATAAAGGCTCGTTCTACTCAGCAACAACCTTCCTCCTCATTCTAGGTAATAATCCCCAGCCATATTTCTCTCCCCGATGCACAGAACCGTCCGCGTACACCAGTGTACCATCTCTGCCCAAGATTTCATCTGTCAGTGGTTGAACCACTCTCTACACTCTCTGCACAATGTAATGATGGTCTGGTGGAAGATGTTATAATATCTTCAGCTATCAATTTATTCCTTATCCCTTGTGTATCAGTTTGACAGAGGCTGGTTGGTAGGTAGTGAATCCCCTGAAAGACTGAGTCTTAACTTTAAAGCCATATACATTGACTTTCATGTCGCCTGAGCCAGGAAAAGGTCTTGCATCTATCGGAGAGAGGTTGATATAACAATTTATCTAACTGTGCTTTACCAAAGTACCATCATTAAGCGGACATTGTTGGTGAGCTAGCAGAACTGGAACTTCACATCTGCGATGAGGCATATCAGTTTGTAACCATGTCGTGATTTAGGTCATTGCTAACGGCCTCAATGGTGTCATGACTAGACTGTTAACGTTTCCTCTGCAGGTTTTAAATATTTCATTGTTAACCTTAACTTAATGGAGAGGAGGAGGAGGGGGGGGGGCAAAGAGGGCAAAAGCGCGCGAGAGAGCGAGAGAGAGAGAGAGAGAGAGCGAGAGAGAGTGAGAGAGAGAGAGAGGAGAGAGAGAGAGAGAGAGAGAGAGAGAGAGAGAGAGAGAGAGAGAGAGAGAGAGAGAGAGAGAGAGAGAGAGAGAGAGAGAGAGAGAGAGAGAGGGGGGGGGGGGCGAGAGGGTGAGAAAAAAAAAACATGTACATCTTCTATTTCAAAAAGTGGAACATGTCTGTTCATTCAGTCAAGTGCCTTCGTCACATATTCTACTATATCAAATACTAGCTGACCCTGCCCGGCTTCGCCCAGACCCTGGTGGCGAGCGTCTAATTTAATTCATATAAGTAGTCATATAAGTTCTCGTTCCCGTTACCGACTGTCTGTCTGTCTGTCTGTCTGTCTGTCTGTCTGTCTGTCTGTCTGTCTGTCTGTCTGTCTGTCTGTCTGTCTGTCTGTCTGTCTGTCTGTCTGTCTGTCTGTCTGACTGTCTGACTGTCTGTCTGTCTGTCTGTCTGTCTGTCTGTCTGTCTGTCTGTCTGTCTGTCTGTCTGACCCGGCCCGACATTGCCCAGCTCCTGGTGTGGAGCATCTCATTTAATTCATATAAGTAGTCATATAAGTTCCCGTTCCCGACTGTCTATCTGTCTGTCTATCTGTCTGTCTATCTGTCTGCCTGACCCTGCCCGGCTTCGCCCAGTCCCTGGTGGGGAGCATCTCATTTAATTCATATAAGTAGTCATATAAGTTCTCATTAAATTCATACAACAAAAAAAGTAACTTAAAAGAATGTCCTTCCACACACCATCCATTATTTTTAATGAAAACTCTTTCTAATCACCTGCATGACTACAGTAACTTCTTAAGCAAAAAAAAGATGAGTTACAATGTTATGCATTGTGCATTATTTTTATGAAAACTTTGAAAATGCCTTACAGATTATATCATTATTTATTATAACTCATATGTCGGTACATATCTATGGACAAAGAGTTTATAAATCTTTGAAAACGATGCCACAATATGACTATAAGTTATACAGAAAAGTTATGCCCCTTGAAATAACTTTTACAGAGTTAGGTCCCCTGAAATATATGAAATTATAATGAAAAATGAAAAATGAAATAATATTGGGTAAGCAGCCGATTTAACACTAAAAAATATGACAGTGGGCTGTGTTGGAATGAAAGGAAGACGTGTAGAAAATTTCATCTCAATCGGATGGGCCGTTCGCGAGCGCATAAAGGACATAGGGACATACAGACAGACGGACAGACAGAGAGACGGACGGAGATCGCCTTTTATATATAAGATTCGGATTTTCGTTAAGCGGATTGTATGCCTGTAACTCGTTAAGACCGCTACGACCTATTTGATTTGTTTGGGTGCTCACTCTCCTTGAACGCGAGAGTAAACCACTCAAATGCTGCTACTACTAGTTGTATCTGCTACTATTAGTGAATGTAGGGCACATATGCTGCTTCAAGGTCAGATTTCCCTTTTAGCAGTGTCCATTATCTCCAACTTCTGGCGTACTTGTAAATTATGTCCCCAAGTCAAGGACGAGAAGTCAACATTTAAATCCAACTGACCACAGTTTGAAACGATAGGACTACGTTGAGGTCAGAAGAGAACATACCAGCGCTCTAAATTTCTCAGTCACGCAGATGTTTCACTATAGAGAAACAATGTAAATAAACATAAGTAACTTGAGGATATTATACTATCTTCTGGTCCTGGGATTAGGATAAGAATCTGGAGCAAATTTTGAAGTATCGGTATATGCAATGAAGATGATCTCAGACAAAACAACCGACCAACTAGTGCATCCAATACTAATAATTCTACCAGTATTGCCATGTTAAGTGACCAACCATTTAACCCTAACTACAGTCTACACAAATTATCAGGCCCGACGCAAACCATCTAGACACCAACAAATAAAATCAGTAACTAACAGGTCAAAGGCGCTGTGGCTAACGGGCTGTGAACGCCTTCACAATTACCCGTCATACCTAGACTAGGGTTGGAAATCCGCTGCGGGTGATCTGGAAACATACTGCTTTACGTTGATTTCGATAATATGGGACGTGTGTCGCGTTCATAAACTAATGGCGGACTACTGAATGTAAAAACTGCCTAGTAATCACAAACAGCTGGTGTTGATTATGACGTTCTGATTAAAATAAAAACAAAACAAAACAATTCATACACTAAACTTTTAACAGATTCAGATTGTGCGCACTCGTCTCTTCAGCCGAGAATCACACTGGCATTGGGTAATACAGTAAGACTGCAGCAGTCATATTGCATGACAAGTTGTCTGTCAGTAAATGTTCAATGTTAAAAACTAAGTACATGCTCAATGTACAACAGTGTCAGTAAATGTTGAACAATCTAAATGTTAGGTGCATGTCCTTTTCAGAATGTTTCAGTCGACTCCAGCATTTGTTGGCTGTCTGTGAGTTATTAGGCAATTGTTTGTTCAGTAGGTTAACATTGCTTTCTGAACGGCTGACGTCCCATGCAATAAAAATTAACGCAAAGCGTTCTGCCTCCAGTTCGGTCGCGAATGATTTCGAACCCTAGACTCGCTATGTCGGGTAATTGTGAACACGCGTTTCACTAACATATAAGCAACAAACTCTAACCTCCACACAGTACGCACACATATCTATTCTCGCAAGTTACAGTTGGTATGACTCTATGTAATAGGGCACGAGTACTATTTAGCCAGGCAGTGACTTCATCATCAGCAAGCCGCTATATAGACATAATGGTCAGTGGATGAGCGCAACTTCGTGTTGTTAATACCACTTTACAGTTACTCTACCACTCTTCCTACTCGAAGGCTTAATCTGCTTTCTATGGTGCAGTCAACAACATATATTACAGTGTGTAATGTACATTTGCATTATACACATCTCCTATTGGTAGTTCAAACGTTCACAAAAATATATGCATCTATTTATACTTGCATATGCACATGTTTGCGGCCTCCATTCGTAGTTAGGTTATTTATTTTTATTTACACGTTCCTCTGTTTTCCTTCCTTTATCCTCCATTGAGGATACATCTCCATTCAAGTCGTCCTATCTATCGCTATTTTATGTAGCTCCACCAGTGTCATTCCCACATTATTCATCTTGTCTTTAAGTATCTTCTCAAATGTGTCTTCCCCTATTTCATATCTATGTAGGTTTCAGACAAAGACTATGTAGTTATACAATTCTCAGGTTCATTCATGTTTCCTATCCAGGGCCAGTACTCTCTCTTTTCCTCTTGGTCCAGGCGTATTGGATTAGTTGTCCCCATGGGGTCCACATTGCCGATTCTGCCATGCCATTTTAGTCTTTCTATTCTACGTAGGTACCAATTAATGAATGTTAGCAGTTTATTTCTGAACACTTAAATGCTTTCTATTTGTATTAGGTTGTTTAAACAACATTAATATCTTTTCATGCTTGCATATTTATACATATATGCCCTATAGCCTTAGATAGTTTATATTATCCATTATTACCTGCACATAGCTATGTTATATTATACTAAACATATTTCAGTGGGTGACTTTCAAGCTTACACATATTAATTATCAGCATATTCACTGCCAGTTGACGTAGTCGTATATGTCTCTCAACAGATCTCTGTCCCAGGTGTTCTGGATCAACCCTGATGCTGATATTTCTCCAAACCATCAATCCATCTCAATCCATCAATTCATCTATTGCCTTTTCACTGCTACTATTTACAGCTGCCACGACGTTACCCTGTGACTCTCTTCTCAACACATGACTAAAGAATGTTGTTTCCCACACGTATTATGAAATACATAAAACGATCATATTATTACTCGTATTGATGTGGTAATTAGTGCTTATATTGTTTTACGTATATCTATATTGTTGCACTGATGCACTATGCATATCTAGACAAATGTATGAAAGAACCATCGAATACAGTGACTAAAATAATATTGTGTTTTTAGATCAGGAAAAGGCTTTCGATAGAGTAGACAGTTACACATTATGGACCATTCTTGAAGACTACGGGATACAAGGGCAACTGCTAGAAAACACCATAGCCATGTACCAATCGAGCCGAAGTGCAGTAAGAACACAAGAAGGTATATCAGATATGTTCACAGTCAATACAGGAGTGAGACAGGGACGTGTGTTCTCTCCCCTGCTTTTTAATATCTACATGGACAGAATATCCACATAAGCAAGCCTTGACAGAACAGATTCAGAAAATGTAGAACTCTTTACTTTAGATAAAACAACTAATCCACAGAAAATAAATGAACTTTTATTTGCAGACAATCAGTGCCTGTTTTATAGCGACGAGGGCAGACTGCAAAATCATATTAATAATCTGAGTTCAACATGCAGCAGATACAATATGAGTATAAATACAGCTAAAACCGAAGTAATGCAAGTTAGCAGATCTCCTGATCCACTAAGTAAACAGATAAATAGCACATCTCTGAAACAAGTTAAATAATTCAAATATCTTGGAAGTATTATCACAGAAGATGGCAGATTGGACAGAAAAATCGAAATCAGATGTCAAAAAGCACTTGCGCTTAACATATCAACTATCACCTACACTGAAACATCCAAATATACCCATGTCCGCAAAACTACAGATAATAAACAGCATATTCACACCAACCCTATGCTACCAATCTCAAACTTGGACATTATCCAAATCACACTTTCGCAAAATCAACACCTGTGAGATGAGATGCCTGAGGAGAGCTGCCAACATAACAATCCGAGACCGAGTAAGAAATGCTGTTATCAGACAGACACTGGGATCAACACCTTGTGCCACATTTATTGAAAGACCTGTCCATACGTACTTCAAACCCAGAGTCTGACATTCCCTAAGACGACCTTCCACATCCGTGAGGGTTTCTCATGCATCAGTCGCAACGTCATCTATGCGATTACCTGCACACGTTGCGACATGAGATATGTCGGTGAGACAGGATTACGTCTTGGGGACAGATTTCGACAACATCTTTCTGACATCACCAGCGGCGCCCAGAAACCAGTATCTATACATTTCAACAGTCCTGACCACCATGGCGTAGCCGACATACAGGTCACGGCCATCAAATCATGCGCATCCCACGAACGGGATCGGAAGACATTGGAAC
The DNA here is from genome assembly GCA_014155875.1 of Cepaea nemoralis. Taxonomy (NCBI): domain Eukaryota; kingdom Metazoa; phylum Mollusca; class Gastropoda; order Stylommatophora; family Helicidae; genus Cepaea; species Cepaea nemoralis. The sequence continues at coordinate 73,393 of JACEFZ010009411.1, forward strand.
ACCGTCTCATCTTCCAGTTGGACACACTCTCCCCTCACGGCCTTAATGTCCAACACAGCTTCATTTAACTTCCCACCCCACCCCTCCCACCCCTAGCTTACAGTCCACCATCTGGGTACGTGCAGATCCTTTGTATGACATCACAGTCAACTCTCTTGGCGGATTTACGTTCGGTGTTTTGCCATCATTTTCTGAACGACCGCCACTCATGCCTCTCTGTGTGTACTAACACTATATAGGTTTCCACAGCGGTGTTTCGAGCGCTTAACGATAATTGCTAATTGTCATCTGCGTCCGTAACATCTTTGCCGGTCTCTAATTTCACTTTTCCCGCACACATGGGCGCGTCTCCACCCCACTCCCTTCCCGCTTGACCTTTGACCCGTGTGCCATACATCCGGTCTATTGATCCACTGGCGCCCTACGTGTGTCAGACCTTCCAAGCTAGGACACAGTATTCAGATGAGTACATTTAATTTTAATTAGTTTAATAGCTTAATATTGTCATTGTGTGTTTCATGTAGTTTTGTGTTGGTTTGTATTTGTTTGTCCTGTGCTGACGAAGGCTTTGGCCGCAACGTCCAATTTGTCTCTTGTAGTCGTGTTTTAGTAAAGCTCACAATCTACTTCTCGTTTATTTGGGTGATTCATTTATTGAAAGACAGAAGATCAAGTAGTTTGACCATCGCGTTAGAATGCAACACCATCAACTACCATCACTGGCCCTACATCAAAGATCGTCTGCGACGAGAGTAGGAGGACGCCCGAGAAGAAAATGGATTGACGACATTAGAGACATTGTAAAATCACACGGAATTACACTATCCAATGCCAACCATTGGGCACTGGAGTGCCAATTATTCCTCCCCACGATGCTTGACCGCAAAAGTGGAAGTTAATGATGATGATGATGCATGTTTGGTTATCTGTGATCGTATATTTCAATCCAACAAGAGTGCCCATATCACAGGTGAATGTTGTAACAGATGATTTCATTGTTTCTTTCTATTATTTATAGTATTAATAAGCTAGAGTGCACGAGAATGACATCTGTTCGATTTCTTCGTCAATTTATTAAATAATTGGAATCTTGAAGTGACTCGTAAATCCCATCATAAAGACAAAAGAATTCTCGGTCACTTTCGTGCAATACAGAATAGCACTACAAGACCAGCAGCGCATTAGTTATTATTTAATAACTTGCAGGGACATGCAATCAAGACTAGCCCCTACTGGCTGTTGGTGATTTACTGGTTAATATTGCCTTAATAGACAGCTGAGTATATCATAAGCTCGACGAGTATCCGATTATGTGTATTATTGAAGCGGTGCAAAACTAGGGCGCGGGTAAGAGAATAAAAATGTATCTATACAACAACAACAAAACCGCTTTAGGTCTGTGCTGTTTTAGGACCATCACATGTTGTAGGCGCCAATGCATGGCGGAATATGTGGCTAGTCTTTCCCTCTCTTAGTGGATGACGAGCGCAGACGTCGAAACTCATCTGAACTCGCTCAACACATTATCAGAAAATTCTTACACACCCGACAAAAAGTGTATAATGCCCATTTCTTTAGGACTTTAGGACTGGGTCCAGAGCCTTACCTGTTTGCAGAAAGATTACCGCCTCTGGGGAATGAACTTGAAGGACTGTCTTGGCAGACAAGTGCACTTTACACACGGAATAAAGACAAATCCATGGGTACAACTATTGTAGGGGACCAGTTACAGAACAAAAAAGTGTTTGGTCGCAACAAGTGCTCAACCTCTGATATGGTGATTGGTCTACAAATCACTATACTTGCTTATTGTTGATAACATAAAGTGAAGTATGTTACTATCTAGTCCCTATCCCTTGACCCGTCAAACATGGAAGACCCTATCGGTAGCTGCCTACTGTCGACATAGATCTTGGGGATCATTGGAATACGCAAGCCTCAATACCTCTTCTAGGTCAAGACACATCAGATGGATTTTCAGATTGTTGCGACAATCGGAAAGATTGTAGACGTTAGAGAAATAGGGAGACATTCATAGAACTGTAGGCAGGTGCCACACTAGACATTGGAAAGCTGATTAATCTATGGTTTAAATTGTAATCTGCCTAAAGTTTTCAATTGTTATGTTATCTCGTCCGTATACTAATAATATGTATTTTTTTCCCAAGCATCCAGCCCCATTGCCTCAAATCTTCCAAGAATACTAATGTTTCACGGTGGAAACAATGACTTCATCTTTGACAATATGGTGCTATTGAGTACATTAAAGAAAGGGACTCAGCGACTCATTAAGGAGCATCCTTTGCAACAGAAACCATTAGCGAAATAAATCTCATTGCTAGTAGACCATTATTGGAAAATTGATCACAAACCTAACATGAATAATACACTGTGACATCAATCAGATCTAACAACTGGAAGGATCAATGGGAGAAGAGGCAGACGCAAACACAGAGAAATAATGTTGGATGACTAAGGTTGTGGCATGAAGGAATATAGGAAGGATTCGTCAACAGAGTTTATCAGGGGAACTAGGGACTGCGATCTGTGGAGGGAAATGAATGCCTGCTCCAGTTGTCAAGGTGCACACTAATAATAATGATGATTACAGTAACCATTACAGTCAGGGAATCAAAAGTCTTATCGCGGAGAATATATACGAGCAAATGTGGAAGGAAACTAGCAACGTCATCATGAAGAATATGCTGTGACAGAAACAATAATAACTAGGACCTTATAATTGACCATATATTGCTACTGGAGTGGTAAGTAGAATAAAGCTGTCTACCTTATCATGAAGAATGCCTTGCTACATAAAACATTCAACTTGAGAAACGTGTCTCCACGTTTAAAATAATACAGAAACCATTAATTCAAAGGATTAATGCTAGGGTACCAACTCCTGTTTAAAAAACAAAACTGACTCTACTAAGATGGTTATAAGGGCACGATTGCTTTTTTTGTTTAAAAAAAAGCGAGATTATCGACATCATTGCATCGCGGGGATGACCTGGCGTTAGATCTACACTCGGGGCTTCGAAGAGATATCCAGACTGCTACTGGTACTATCGAGACTCTTCGTTGGCTGTTGAAGATGAGATAGGAGCACGAATGAAATGTTCCGAGTGCTATGATGTCGATTCTTGACCCAGTTCAACTCGCTCTCTTCTCACATGTATATGTTGTCACACATATTTCGGCTGCCGAGACTCAATAGCATTCTGGCTGGCAAACACAAGTAACAATACCACAAATGTCGATTAGCTCTAACTGTCATACATATGACAATCAGACACATACTTTACTGATTCTCCATTCACATTCTAATATGAAATACTGGACACAAGCTGCACCTGTCCTGTTCATCAAACCTTGCATTCACATGGCTTCGTGACGAAAGTAACAAAGAACACTTGAAAACAGTTGATGTCAGGTTCTGAAATGAAATGGAATAGAAGAAAAAGCACCGGCTGCAGCAGGATATAACAATATGAATTGGAAACAGATAGGTATATTTAGCTCCTGTGAGAATTGATTGATTGATTGATTGATTTAGGAACCGACATCACAGCACTCGGTTCCTAACTGCGAGAAGAAACGTACTAAACACAAACACGTTGCACATACCTTAGAAGGAGATCCATCGTATATCGGAATACAGGTGAAAATCCAAACTCAGAAGCAATCAATAAATATATAAAATGAATAATAAAATAAAACACACACAAAAGCGTACAATACGACACACAGGACAGCCAACGTTTCGATTCTCGGAATCTGTGCTAAGGACAGGACAACACAGATAAAACAACAAAATAAACAAAACAAAAAGCACAACTACTCGGTTCCCATGCGGGAGCAGAAAAGGCGGCTTTCCCAGTTGCGAAGGCACTCTTTGGCTGCAGAGTTTAAGTATAGTAGGTTGCCAGATAGGATTTAGGTCACCAAAACTATGCGGATAGTCTGATATGAAAATATAGGGGTGTGGAGACAGTTAGGTATGAATATATGGGGGGGGGGGGGGGGGGGGGACAGCATAGTGATAGACAGTGTAGACAGTTGGAGAAGACGGCACAGTTATACAGTGGCATCCACAAGAGTATTGATACCTGCTGGATAGACGCAACCCAGAGAGTTGATTAATTGGCATTCAATTTTGAGCCTAATGGAGCTGTTGGAGAAGCAAGGTTTCAATGCAGTGACACATACATCGTCGACTCCTTTATGGTGGGAGGAATTAAAATGGTTGAGGACAGAAAAGTCAAGCATTTCATGGGCTTTCTCGAGGACGTCATTATCATCCTGACGGATACGACGAAGGTGGGAGTAGCTGGGAGTATGGGATGGAATCTTTGCAGCTTTTCGGGTGGGATGAGCTGTACAGGAGGAAACCGTGAGCATCAGTAGGTTTGTAGTACACGGAGGTCATGAGGCCTGTAGGGTTTAATTTAATGGTGGTGTCAAGGAAATTGACAGAGGTGGTGGAAATTTCTGTGGTGAATTTGATCGATGGATGGAAGTTCTTGACATAGTTAATGAAGCGGTTCAGTTCCGCCTCTGTCATGTCAGTGAGACCGATGCCGTCTGAAATGAAAGACGCTGTCAAAAGAAAATGCCGTTAAGTGTCTTCTTTAAAAACATAATCGTCTACCACGTTGGATGTTGAGATGTAGAAATGTGGGTTTGATGTGTATGGCTAATAGCTGTCCCGTGCTTGCATATGTTCGATTCTCACTTCAATACGGCTCTACAACCATCCAGCCTGAACATGGTTCACCCATTTACCTATTTCTTTTTAGTCACTACTAGTCCTCTCTGACGTGCGTGACTAGATTTCACAAACTTATTATTTATCTTTCCTATAGTCTGTTTTAGCTGAAGATTTTATAGCTACTTTACCTTTACCTAATTTTAGCTCATGTGATCTTTCTTTCTTGACTCTAACGCTGACCGTATATGCAAACATGGTAAAACCAGGCGAGGTGACCTGCTCTGTGCTGATGACAATTCAATATTGACTGATTTTGAAGAAAATGCCACACAAGCATCTTGCCCAGAGGCAAATAACACACTAATACAGCGCTCACACAAGCATCTTGTCCAGAGGCAACTAACACCCTAATACTGCACCCACACAAGCATCTTGTCGAGAGGCAACTAACACCCTAATATAGCGCCCACAGAAGCTCCTTTTCCAGAGGCAACTAATACCCTAATACAGGACCCATACAAGCTTCTTGCCCAGAGGCAACACACGCTAATATAGCACCCACACAAGCTGCTTGTAGAGAGGCAGCTAACACCATAATACAATGCCCACACACGTTCCATGTCAAAATGGTAAATTATTTGTATACACAGCACACACACTCACACATGATTCTTTTCCAGAAAGCTCCACCTGACAGACACTGAAAGGGATACCAGGAACAGGAGCGGGGAAAGAGGGGGGGGGGAGGGGGGAGGAGAGAAGAAAAGAAGATGCCCTTCTATCTTTATGTATGTTTTCTCACAACTACATAATATGATCCCCTCTGTAGTTATAGATAATAGTTTACTGGTAATAAGGAAAGATCAGTGTAGCAAGATCATCATGGTGTGAGTGTGCGTGTGTGTGTGAGTGTGCGTGTGTGTGTGAGTGTGCGTGTGTGAGTGTGCGTGAGTGTGCGTGTGTGAGTGTGTGTGTTTTATGGAAATGGTAGTGATGTTATCAATGGTGGTGACGATTGTGATTGCTTGCTTGCTTGCTTGCGTTCACTGGCTATGAACTCCAGCGCAAAGTCCTGTATGTCGGAAGAAGACATCCTGTTGTCCAACATCAGTGTGATGTCATACCGGACCTGAGGTTTGCGTGAGTATCGATTGTGATAATTATTATCGGGGTGGTGGTGGATATTGCGGTGATAATTATGATAATTAATAGTAATAACCTTCATTTTGAAGATAAATCAAGTAACACATTTAAATATAACGCATAGTATAATTTTTTTTTTTTCGCCTTTCCATCCTGTTTCATGATATTGCGGTCAACATCAGCATCTTTCAGCTGTATGTTGATTCCTAGGCTAGATTACGCTCATCAGCACGCCACGACTTTCTGAGCGACCGGCTCCATACTCTCATAAGTCACTTTTGCGATTCGAACCACTGCTAATTCTCGTCGCGTCACGTGACGAGAGTATTCGGGGTTAGCGGAGAAAGCTGCTAACCTCTAGGCCATGGAGCCGGCGTATAGTATAATATTATTTTGTTGAAATAACTTGTAAATTGCAAACTGTATTCTAACGCACTCTTTAAAAAAGGCTACACGATTCTTACTATTGATTGCATAATCTTCTTTTCACTCTCTCTCTCTCTCTCTCTCTCTCTCTCTCTCTCTCTCTCTCTCTCTCTCTCTCACTCACTTTCACTCTCTCTCACTCTCTCTCACTTTCACTCTCTCTCTCTCTCTCTCTCTCTCTTTCTCTCTCTCTCTCTCTCTCTCTCTCTCTCTTTCTCTCTCTCTCTCTCTCTCTCTCTCTCTCTCTCTCTCTCTCTCTCTCTCTCTCTCTTTCTCTCGTAATTCCATTACCGGGTTGTAGAACACCAAGGAAGTATTATCCTGGTAAAGTCTAAAGCACAAAAGGGAGTCAGTACTAGAGTTTCGATTTCTTGCAGTATTCAGCATCGCCCGTACATCTTTAACAAATCTAATTTCCCTTCTGAAAATAAACGCGGTACATATCTTTAGGCTAGACAACGAAGGTAGTACTTTCACTGGTAAGAACTTGTTTATTAACGCCAGCGTGAGTATTCGAATTTTTGGTGGAAGTTGTGTAAATAGTGATGGGGAAAGCGAGTTTTTCGGTCTGAACAATATCGCTAATAGGGCACAGGCGAAAAGTTTCCTGGCGTGTCTAAAGATTGCACTTTTGAAAGCAGAAGCATCAACGAAAATGTCCTGCTCTGGACAGAGATCACAACCAGTGACCCCAATGTATCTGTCACAGTCAGTTTTTTTGTATCTGTCGACAAGTAGTATAACTGTGTCTGGGTTTAATATTATTAAAATGTCATTTCTCACTACAACCAGAGCTACAGATGCATGCTAACATCACAGCTAACATTAACAAGTAACTGACTGTTAACAATATAAATGGCTTATAGTTACATCAGAAATGATTTACAGTTAGCATTATAAATGGCTAGTAAAATGTCTCTTAGCTTAGATTTCAGGTGACTCGCAGCTAACAGTATAAATGATATATAGTCAAGTGTAGACATGTTTTACAGTTAACATTATGAGTGGCTCATAATTTCCTGGTTTCCAAACTTTCGTCTGGGTCCTACACACAGATATATGCGCGAATCACAAACAGGCCGGCAGGTGAGTAGAAAGACAGACCTATTGACTTACAAAAAGACGGGCAGAAAAATAAACAGACCGACTATTAAACAGACAAAAATATGTACTTATGAACAGACGGACAAAAGAAGCAAAGACAGACATTTTGATGAACGATTCTTCGCCAGCCAACCTTCAAGATTAAGTGGTAGGCAGACAGAAAGAGTCGCAGATCTTACTATATCCAGACCGTAAAACATGACTTTTTGTTCTTCGTGTTCTTCTTCTTGTTCTTCTTTTCTTATTCTTCTCTTACAGGTTTTGTAGTGACGCGTCGCAGAGAGCACGTGGATATAATTTTCTGTGTTTCATCTGAATTGTTACTTGTGCTAATGCCATATTCGATTTCTTCAATGTCTATTTTAGTCAATCTAGCCGACTCTTCCTGATGATTTGATTGTTTTCAATGTCTATGTTAGTCCATCTATCCATGTCTTCCTAATGATTTGATTTCGTTATTATCTATTTTAGTCAATCTAACTAACTCTTTCTGACGATTTGATTTATTCAATGTCTATTTTAGTCCATCTAGCCATCTTTTTCCTGATGATTTGATTTCTTCAATGTCTATTTTAGTTCATCCAGCCAAATCTTCTTGTGTCGAACTCTCCTCTATCACAATGTTCTCATGTTTAACACTCTAACCGCTGGTTTATCTTGTTCCATTCTAGCTAAAGTCCTGATTTATAGTCAGCAATAGATGTTATCTCTACTGTTTTTTTTAGTTTCTTTCTATCTCTTCTTGTATTTTCCAGATGTGTTGCTTATGAACCTGACCCATCTTCTGACTTTACCCTTGTGTCTTTCTAGGACTGTCCATGTCTGGCATTGGTGACACAGAGTTAGGACGAATCAATCACACACCAGATTCATTTTTGTATATATTCTGAGTTTTGGATGTTTTAGGACAGGAGCTATTTGATAGTGGATTTTGTTTGTTTCCATACTTTCGAAATAGAAATGGCAGGTAGTTTTAAGTTTCCAATAGTTGCAGACGCATACCGTGCACAATTCCTTTGTTATGAGAAAAGACAAGAGCATTGTCAATAAAAAAAAAAGAAGCAGATATAACAATGCGACGTATGTAAGAAAGAACGAAAGGAAGATTAAGAAATTGATACTGCAATAAAAACACGTGGCTAATAACAAAGAGAAGTGTTCATAGACCTGGTACGATTCCCGAAGCACCCATGTTTATTTATTTATTTACTGCCATTAGACATTAAACGTTTTTGACATCCTGCTCTGTCAGTCCATGGCGTGCAGGCTGTTTTTTTCATCGCCTAACGTTTGGTGATATTATCATAGCGTCTGATCTAGATTAATGTTAGCTCCTGTGTATATCTTTGCATTTATTGCTATTGTTTTATCGGGTTTGTAAATAATTATGATGCAGAATATCAGATTGTGGATCTGATTCCCCAACCTAATCTGTATGAATGACATTCTGTTTTCTCTCTGTTTAGACAATGTATGTTCTAATATAAATCATCTTGTTAATCCACATCGGGGAGGATTTGTAAAACTGACCTGGAATGGGGTATTGGGCATTGGTGCTAGCCCCGCATTTGTATAGAACTGTAGAAAGCCATAGGCAGAAGTGGTGTTCCTCACAAAAGAATCCATACAGCCACATGGCTAACACCCGACTACAAAATAGAAAACAAGATTTATCAAATATGTGTTATTAAGAAAGTTAGATTACCTCTACATGATTTAAATGTCTTTTGAGATACAAATGTGAATTCGAAGCACCATCTGCTGATAAGTAAAATGAAGTTAAACATCAAGAGATATATAACATCTTATAAATATGGAATTCAAAATAATGTAGGATATCTCTGAAACACAGGGACGAAAGAACAGTTTATGGTCACAGTCTCCGATAAGTACCAAGTCTTGCAACACTTAGAAGATAAAATGGGGGGGGAAAA
>JACEFZ010009412.1:0-26201 GCA_014155875.1 Cepaea nemoralis
AAGCCCCCGAAGTAAGCAAGTCCAACACACACAAGACAGTATTCAAGTCAAACAGGGTACTAAATCGAAACCATCAAGTAGACGCATACTATACCACCAGTTATCAACCCACCTACAGTCATATGTGTGATGACCCCAGCAACCAGATATGTGAAGAGCCCAATAGTCAGATGTTTGATATGCCCAACACTCAGATGGTTGATGGTCCCGGATTGTCTACAATACTCAGATGTCAGCCCACCAAGCAGGAGACCAGCCTTACGACTACATACCAAGTGACCTATACATACCAGACTACCAACCGGAAAAACCAACCTACTCAGACAGTGGTGTGAAGAAACCCAGAAACAACATACAGTGTGTATAGCTCGATATGTGAAAATAAAAGGATGTGCTGATACTATGTACACCACCTCATATCACAGCATCCATTTCGTATAATGACATTAAGCATTTTTATTCTTGAAAAAAATGTACTGACATACTGTAAAATGCACTGAACTACTGTAAAATAAACAGGTCTATATTATAATTATGTCTTGGTTGTTGAATTTTTTAGTGCTTACGGTGTATATAGTTGTGATGTGATGAGAGAATGATACACATAGGTGACAAATTCAAGAAATATTTCAACAAAACTCAGGAAAACGGGTTAACCAAAGTAGACAAAACTCTCTACCATAGTCTGAAATAGCTCAACCAAAATTATGAAAAGTAGGAAACTTTGCAAAACATAAGAAAATATGTTACCCAAAAGGGAAAAATATTTGGCCACATTTCAATCAAATTTATGAAAAAGTAGGAAAACTTATTAACCAAATGGCTAAAATCTTGGTCAAGTAAGAAAATTTGTTAACCAAATGTGAAAAGGTTAGCCGAATTTCAAACCAAACTTATAAACAATTTCAGTCAAACATATGAAAAGTAGAAAAGTTTTGTTAACCAAACGTGAAAAGTTTGGCCAACTGTCACCCAAACTTGTGAAAAGTGGGAAATTTTGTTGTCCAGCTGTGAAAAGTTTGACAACATTTCACCCGAACTTATGAAAAGTAGGAAACTTTGTTAACAAAACGGCAAAAATCTTGCCCAAATAAGAAAATGTGTCAACCAAATGTGAAAAGGTTAGCCAAATTTCAAACCAAACTTATAAAAATCTCAGTCAAACATATGAAAAGTAGGAAAATTTGTCAATCTTAGTGAAAATTTTTTGTCACACTTCAACCAAACATAAAAATCTCAGTCAAAACGCAGTGAAAAGTAGGAACATTTGTTATCCAAATGTGAAAAAGTTAACCGAATGTCAAACCAAACTTATAAACAGCTCAGTCAAACTTACGAAAAGTGTGAAATTTTGTTGTCCAGGGGGAAAAGTTTGACCAAATTTCACCCAAACTTATGAAAAGTAGGAAACTTTGTTAACCAAATGTGAAAAGGTTAGCCGATTGTCAAACCAAACTTATAAACAGCTCAGTCAAACACATGAAAAGTAAGAAAATTTGTTAACCAATCATGAAACGTTTGGTCAACTTTCACCCAAACTTATGAAAAGTGTGAAATTTTGTTGTCCAGAGGGGAAAAGTTTGACCAAATTTCACCCAATCTTTTGAAAAGTCGGAAAATTTGTTTACCAAATGTGAAAAGGTTAGCCGAATTTCAAACCAAACTTATAAAATCTCAGTCAAACGATATGAAAAGTAGGAAAAATTTGTTAACCAAACGTGAAAAGTTTGGCCAACTGTCACCCACACTTATGAAATGTAGGAAACTTTGTTAACCAAAGGGTAAAAACATTGGCCAAATAAGAAAATGTGTTAACCAAAGGTGAAAAGTTTTGGACAAGTTTGACCAAATTTCAAAACAAAACTCATAAAAGCAAGGAAACTTTGTTAACCAAATGTAAAAGTTTTGACCAAAGTTCAGCGAAACTTATAAGATACTCGCCTGTCCCCTATGCAAACAACAACTGTATTTCAGAAAAGTAAACGTATCTTATGTAATAAGACACTATAATTGAAAAAACAAAATAAAATTTCAACAATAAAATTGTACAAAAAATTAACAATTAAATTTCTCTTTATGTTTCCAACTTGAATGTTTTATGTAGAAATTTAATTGTTAATTATTTGTACAATTTTATTGTTGAAATTTTATTTTGTTCCTTCAATTATAGTGTCTTATTACATAAGATACGTTTACTTTTCTGAAATACAGTTGTTGTTTGCATAGTGGACAGGCGAGTGTCTTATAAGTTTCGCTGAACTTTGGTCAAAACTTTTACATTTGGTTAACAAAGTTTCCTTACTTTTATGAGTTTTGTTTTGAAATTTGGTCAAACTTGTCCAAAACTTTTCACCTTTGGTTAACACATTTTCTTACTTGGCCAATGTTTTTACCCTTTGGTTAACAAAGTTTCCTACATTTCATAAGTTTGGGTGACAGTTGGCCAAACTTTTCACGTTTGGTTAACAAATTGTTCCTACTTTTCATATGTTTGACTGAGATTTTTATAAGTTTGGTTTGAAATTCGGCTAACCTTTTCACATTTGGTAAACAAATTTTCCGACTTTTCAAAAGATTGGGTGAAATTTGGTCAAACTTTTCCCCTCTGGACAACAAAATTTCACACTTTTCATAAGTTTGGGTGAAAGTTGACCAAACGTTTCATGATTGGTTAACAAATTTTCCTACTTTTCATGTGTTTGACTGAGCTGTTTATAAGTTTGGTTTGACATTCGGCTAACCTTTTCACATTTGGTTAACAAAGTTTCCTACTTTTCATAAGTTTGGGTGAAATTTGGTCAAACTTTTCCCCCCTGGACAACAAAATTTCACACTTTTCGTAAGTTTGACTGAGCTGTTTATAAGTTTGGTTTGACATTCGGTTAACTTTTTCACATTTGGATAACAAATGTTCCTACTTTTCATGCGTTTTGACTGAGATGTTTATAAGTTTGGTTGAAGTGTGACCGAAATTTTTCACTTTGATTGACAAATTTTCCTACTTTTCATATGTTTGACTGAGATTTTTATAAGTTTGGTTTGAAATTTGGCTAACCTTTTCACATTTGGTTGACACATTTTCTTATTTGGGCAAGATTTTTGCCGTTTTGTTAACAAAGTTTCCTACTTTTCATAAGTTCGGGTGAAATGTTGTCAAACTTTTCACAGCTGGACAACAAAATTTCCCACTTTTCACAAGTTTGGGTGACAGTTGGCCAAACTTTTCACGTTTGGTTAACAAAACTTTTCTACTTTTCATATGTTTGACTGAAATTGTTTATAAGTTTGGTTTGAAATTCGGCTAACCTTTTCACATTTGGTTAACAAATTTTCTTACTTGACCAAGATTTTAGCCATTTGGTTAATAAGTTTTCCTACTTTTTCATAAATTTGATTGAAATGTGGCCAAATATTTTTCCCTTTTGGGTAACATATTTTCTTATGTTTTGCAAAGTTTCCTACTTTTCATAATTTTGGTTGAGCTATTTCAGACTATGGTAGAGAGTTTTGTCTACTTTGGTTAACCCGTTTTCCTGAGTTTTGTTGAAATATTTCTTGAATTTGTCACCTATGTGTATCATTCTCTCATCACATCACAACTATATACACCGTAAGCACTAAAAAATTCAACAACCAAGACATAATTATAATATAGACCTGTTTATTTTACAGTAGTTCAGTGCATTTTACAGTATTTCAGTACATTTTTTTCAAGAATAAAAATGCCTAATGTCATTATACGAAATGGATGCTGTGATATGAGGTGGTGTACATAGTATCAGCACATCCTTTTATTTTCACATATCGAGCTATACACACTGTATGTTGTTTCTGGGTTTCTTCACACCACTGTCTGAGTAGGTTGGTTTTTCCGGTTGGTAGTCTGGTATGTATAGGTCACTTGGTATGTAGTCGTAAGGCTGGTCTCCTGCTTGGTGGGCTGACATCTGAGTATTGTAGACAACCGGACCATCAACCATCTGAGTGTTGGGCATATCAAACATCTGACTATTGGGCTCTTCACATATCTGGTTGCTGGGGTCATCACACATATGACTGTAGGTGGGTTGATAACTGGTGGTATAGTATGCGTCTACTTGATGGTTTCATTTAGTACCCTGTTTGACTTGAATACTGTCTTGTGTGTGTTGGACTTGCTTACTTCGGTTGATGTCTTGTTGCACGTCAAACAGCTGGTTATTGGGGTCATCATACATCTGGTTGCTGTGGCCATCACACAGTTGACTGCAGCTTGGTTGAAAACTGGCGGTATCGTATGCGTCTACTTGGTGGTTTCGGTTAGTTCCTTGTTTAACTTCAGTACTGACTTGAGTGTTTTGGCCTTGATTGGTGCTGGTAGTGCCTTGTTTGATATGAGCACTGACTTGAATGTTTTGGTTACTGACTTGCTTGTCTCTGTTAGTACCTTGTTTTACTTCGTTACTGGCTTGGTTAACTTGGTTGAGTCTGGCAAAGTCAGCTAGGATCTCGAGATGCATGGCGCTCATCTGTTCATATTCTTGTCGAGTAAGTGTCATACCCATCTTAGTCGGGAATTTCTGGTCGGCTTCGCCGTAAAATCTTCGGATGTGTAACATACTCGCTCCTCTGTAGGATGAGACATACACGGCCTTATCACCACCGCCCACTGGTCTAATAGTCTCACCACTATGAGTCATGTAGACCCCGTTAGCAGGCACAGTCTTGATGTGTGTAGTCATCTTCTGGACGCAATGGTTTAGTTTTTATATGTTTTGTTGAGATATTTCTGTATTTGGCCGACCTTTTTGTACCATTTGGTTGACACATTTTCCTATCTTTTATAAGTGTGGACGAGATATTTTTCCCTTTGAATGAAAATTTTTCCTACTTGGCCAATATTTTTTTCCTATTTGGCTAACAATTTTTCCTAGTTTTCATAAGTGTAAACGTGATATTTCTGTATTTGGCCGACATTTTTCACATTTGGTTAACAGATATTCCTACTTGAACTAGGTTTTTCCCCTCTGGCTAACAAAGTTTCCTACTTTTCATAAGTTTGGCTGAGATATTTGTGTATTTTGGCCTAACATTTTAACATTTCGCTGACACTTTTCCTACTTTTCATAGCTTTGGCTGATCTATTTATAAGTGTGGTTGAAATATTTCTCTCTTTGGATGATATTTATTTTTTTTCAACATTTGGTTAACAAATTGTCCTACTGTTCATAAGTTTGAACGATGTATTTCGTTACTTCTTCAACATTTTTCCTCTTTGACTAACACATTTTCTTACTTGGTCAATATATTTCCCGTTTGGTTAACAATTTTCCTACTTTTTATACATTTGGTTAAGATATTTCTGTATTTGGCCGACATTTTCCCCTTTGGTTGACACATTTTCCTGGTTTTTATAAGTCTGGACGAGATATTTCTCTCTTTGGCTGATATTTTTTTCACATTAGGCTAACAAATTTTCCTACTTGGCCAATATCTTTCCTATTTGGCTAACAAATTTTTCTAGTTTTCATAAGTGAGGACGAGCTATTTCTCTATTTGGCCGACCTTTTTCACATGTGGGTAACAGATTTTCCTACTTGACCTGGGTTTTTCCCCTTTGGCTAACAAAAGTTTCCAACTTTTCATAAGTTTGGGTGAGATATTTCTGTATTTGGCCTAACCTTTTTCCCATTTGGCTGACAATGTTCCTACTTTTCATACGTTTGGTGATCAATTTATAAGTTTAGTTGAACTATTTCTCTCTTTGGACGATATTTTCTTCACATTTGGTCAACAATATTTCTTACTTTTCATATGTATGGACGAGCTATTTATAAGTTTGAATGCTATATTTTTATATTTTGGTTAACATATTTTCTTATTTGAAAGTTGAAGTGGTACATAGAAGCTGTAGTTTTGTCCAGCTGTGAAGTGTGGGACTGAGCAGACAAGTTGTAAAACATATATTAGCGTTTGTAATGTGTTTCTGGGGAACGTTGTAGAGTTCCGTAGTTCCGTACAGACACACAGAGAGGTAGTGAACGTGTACATGTCTAATTTGGTACGTGATAACGTTGCTTGTTATGATAGTGGAAACTGACATGCCATGTTACACTCATTACCTTAGGCTGAGTCGGGGCAGTGTGATGTGTTCGTTTGTAATATTTTAATCTGATAACATGCGCTAGCCACTCGTCGCTGTATAGGTATGTTACCCGATAGCTGTTACGTACAGATACGTCTTCCTCGACTGGCATCGGTGATCACATCTCACATTTTTACCATTTGGTTGACACATTTTTCTACTTTTTAATAGGGCTGGACTAGATATTTCTCTCTTTGGCTGATAATTTTACCATTTGTTTGACAAATTTTCCTACTGTTTATAAGTCTGGACGCTATATTTCTTTCTTTGGCTGATATTTTTCCCCATTTGGCTAACATATTTTCCTACTTGGTCAATATTTTTTTCCTATTTGGCTAACAAATATTCCCGGTTTTCATAAGTGTGGACGTGATATTTCTGTATTTGGCTGACGTTTTTCACCTTTGGGTAACATATTTTCCTACTTGACCTTGGTTTTCCCCCTTTGGCTAACAAAGTTTTCTACTTTTCATATGTTTGGGTGAGATATTTCTGTATGTGGTCTAACGTTTTCCCATTTGGCCTACAATTTTCCTACTTTTTATAAGTTTGGACGAGATATTTCTCTCTTTGAGTGATATTTTTCACATTTGGTTAACAAGGCTTCCTACTTTTCATAAGTTTGAACGATATATTTCGTCACCTGTTCAATATTATTCTTCTTTGACTAATACATTTTCCTAGTTGGTCAATATCTTTCCCTTTTGGTTAACAATTTTCCTACGTTTTATACATTTGATTGAGCTATTTCTGTATTTGGCCGACACTTTTCACATTTGGCTAACATAATTTTCTTACTTGACCTAGGTTTTTTTTCACTTTGGCTAACAAAGTTTCCTACTTTTCATAAGTTTGGGTGAGATATTTCTGTACTTTGGCCTAACTTTTTCCCATTTGGCCGACAATTTTCCTACTTTTTATACATTGGGGCGAGCTATTTCTCTATTTGGGTGATATTTTTTCACATTTGGTTAACAAAGTTTCCTACTTTTCATAAGTTTGAACTATATATTTCGTTACTTGTTCAATATTATTCCTCTTTGACTAATACATTTTCCTAGTTGGTCAATATCTTTCCCGTTGGGTTAACAATTTTCCTACTTTTTATACGTTTGGATGAGGTATTTCTATGTTTGGCCGACATTTTTCACATTTGGATAACAGAATTTTCCTACTTGTTGTAGGTTTTCCCACTTTGGTTAAGAAAGTATCCTACTTTTCATAAGTTTGGGTGAGATATTTCTGTATTTGGCCTAACTTTTGCCAATTTGGTTGACAATTTTCCGACTTTTCATAAGTTTGGCTGATCTATTTTAAGTTTAGTTGAAATATTTCTCTCTCTCTGGACGATATTTTTTCACATTTGGTTAACGATGTTTCCTACTTTTCATAAGTTTGGCCAAGATATTTATAAGTTTGACCGCTATTTTTTCCCCTTTTGGTTAACATATTTTCTTATTTGAATGTTGAAGTGGTACATAGAAGCTGTAGTTTTGTCTGGCTGTGAAGTGTGGCACTGAGCAGACAAGTTTGAGAACAAATATTGGCCTTGGAAATTTGTTTCTGGGGAACAAAACAAAGACCCGTATAGACACAAGGGAGAGAGAGAGATATTAGATTTTGATTTATCGATCTGAAATCGTATGATGTTAGTGTTCGAGCACTTATCTAGCTACGCATCAACTCACCCACCCCTTAACATCTAATTTCACAAAGCCATACCACTACAACCAATAATACAGGTCATCTGTACTTTTAAAAGGTTTTCATTTGTACCCGTATGCTAATAGTGTATATACCACTCACCCTCTACATATCACCAATAACCACTATCCACCCCCTGACAACGAATAACACTATCCCGTACCCACTAATACCTACCATCTTTACTTTTTAAGCTTTTCATTTATAACCCGTATGATAATACTGTATATACCACTACGACCCTCCAACTAGCACTAATAACCTCTACCCACTCTTTATCAACGAATGACACCAAGCCATACCCACAGCAACCAATATTACCGGCCATCTTTACATTTTAATGTTTTCATTTGTAACCGTATGATGATAGTGTATAGGCCATTACATCAGTCTATAGATCACTAATAACTGGTATCCACCCCTTATCACCGAGTTTCTCTAAGCCAAACCCATTACAACCAAAAATACCGGCCATCATTACATTTTAAGGTTTTTCATTTGTAACCATATGATGATAGTGTATAGGCTAATAGATCCCTATGCAGATCGATAATAGTCGCTACCCACCCCTTACCAACGAATTTCACTAAGCCATACCCGAGACATTAAATAATATGGACCATCTTTACTTTTTAATGTTTTCATTTGTAACCCGTATGTTGACAGTGTATTGGTCACTACGACCCCTTACGGATGACTACTAACCGCTACCCACCCATAACAATAAATTTCACTAAGCTATACCCGCTAAAATGATTAACATCGGCCATCTTAACTTTTTAAGGTTTTCATTTGTAACCTGTGTGATGAAAGTGTATAGGCCACTACGACACTCTACAAAGCACTAATAGCCGCTTCCCACCCCTCCCCAACGAATTTCACTAAGCTATACCCGCTAAAATCAATAATATCGACCATCTGTACATTTTAAGGTTTTCCTTTGTAACCCTGTGATGATAGTGTTTCACCCCGAACCGCCTAGCCTCACCCCACGCGCCCACCCACTCGCCACCACCCCGCGCCCCGTCGTTATTTATTTTATTTTATTTTTTTTTAATAATTAATTAAAATTTTTATACACCCACTCAATAGTTATCTGCCCTTAGAAACATAAAATCTTAGAATTATCGCCCATAGATATGACCTAGATATCACCCCTACATACCCACCCAACTTCATGACCGAGGAGGAGTGAAAATCAGCCGAGGTCAAGGTCAATCCTCCAAATGAGAACCGAAACGTGCAAACCTAACTACTTATTTCTCATAATTGTTGTGCAAATGTTTTACGGTTATGGGGAGAGAATGCAATCCTGTTTCACGCCCTCGTACATACACCACAAGCCAAAATGGTGCACCACTAGCTGCTTAGATAGGCGCTTGTTGTTTTTGACACAATGTTTCAATTAAGTGGAATAAATGTGCAGGACACAGAATGTCTCTTGATATTACGGAATTTCTGATGCTGGACACAATCGAAAGCTTTACTGTAGGCTAGAAAACAAGCATGACGATTTTCACTGTGCTCTCTGCGTTTCTCAAATATGGTTTTCATAGTGAGAGTACGGACCCTGGATCATTCGCCCTGTCTGAAAGTTGTTTATACTTCATGTAATTCATATTCTAAATTAGAACAATCCCCTTCAGGGTGATTCATTGGATATTTTGTTAGCATGGCTTATTAGTGCGGAGGTCGGTACACAGTTGTAGATTCCTTCCTATTGGGAAAGGACAGTTGATTGTTCTCTTCCTAGCTGTGAGCGTTGTTTCAGATATTCAAACTTAATGCATGATATAAACAGATGCTGGTTCCCCCTTTTGCTTGTGTTCTGTTGTTAAATATACTGTTAAAAAAATGTTAAAAATTAAAATTAAAAAATTTAAAAAACAATATTATTGCGGTTTCAATTGCAAACATACGAACAGTTTTTTGACGATGCTTATTCGCCCATTGCAGTCGGTTCTGGCGATGCCGGTCCGTAAGAACAGGACCTCCTGGGTCCAGTGTCGTGCAGCCGGTTCCTGACCTTTTGATCTGAAATTCGACGAGCTCCTGGAATTGGCTGGACTGTGGAGGAGGCATATGCAAATCGATTCCTAAGGTTACGCATCCGTATGAAGCGGTCTTCGGCAGCAGTTGTGATTCTGGGTCTTCCACTGCGCGGTCGGTCTGCACTGAGCCAGTTTCTTGAAATCGCCTCCAAAGGCGACTAATGGTGCTTTTAACCACATTAACATTTTTGACTACTATACTTTGTGACTGTCCATCCAATCATGATGAGTCGTTGTTCTGTAGTGAGATGAGCCATACTTGCGCATTGAATTTTCAACTGAACTTATTCGAGGAGCATCAATCGTTTATAGGCATTCAATAATATGGCCAGAGAGTTTTGTATTCAGTAAGTTTCCCTGATTATCATGAACCTGTCACGAGTTATTGTCAAAAATGTTGTTTTGACCTTGACCTCTTTAATGACCTCACGAATAATGAGGTGAGTACAATTCAGGTAACCACGAGAAGTTAATGACCATATGAACACAGTCGATAGGTTGACTGATGTCCAATCTGCGAATATCTTTCATAAAAGTAACATAAAAAATGTTTCGTTTTTCTTTATAGTATATATTATCACGGCCTGGTTACTTCCCTTTCTTTTTACCTTTGTTATGGTGATCGCAGTTCTTTGAAGAAAGGTCTTCTTTCCCTGGCCCTTTAAGCAATGGTATATTGTCAGATCTAGATCCATTTCACAACGGTACTTTCTAATATATAATAACTTACTATTAAAGTATTGCAATTTATAGTAGCTATTACTTGTATTGATGGTTTAAATGTTGTGAAAGTCCCTATTACGAGTGTCCCCCGCCATCAGGCGAGCCAACTCCTGAGTTACTTGTAATTTACGTCCCTACGTCAAGGACGAGAAGGCAACATTTACATCCAATTGACCAAAGTAGGGAGAGAAACTCCAACCTGGCCATCAGTGCACTTCAGTTTAAGGGCGATCCCTCTATAATTTTTCGACTTCTTCTCATAACTGATGATACTTGATTCTATTAACACTCCTTCACTCCAATACACTATACATTACGTATTACTTATTTTAATTTATAAAATAATATATGTTATTCCCATTTATAATTTAATCCATAGGATGTGCATCAAAGCAAATTGTATGGCAAATTTAAACTGCCCTTCATATTTCAAGAAGACGAACTGCACTTACGGCTTATTGTAAGACCTTACTTTTGGCGAAACCACCCACGGAGTTCAGTCTGCGATAAGGAGGCGCTTGCAGCATATGGACACAAGAAGAAACGTATAGTTTTTTATAACCCGCCAGACTGGTTCGTAACTGGCTTCAATATATCTAACTGTGAATGCTCACACTGTGAAATTGTGTATAGTAACAACATCACACAGGCGGATATCGTCCTTTTTCACGGTGTTCGACTCAGTATTAGACAGCCACCAGAGAGACCTAGAGGTCAAATATGGGTTGCTGTTGGCAGTGAAGCGCCGATATATTATACTGGATTGTTGCATACCGGTAAGTAGAATTTTAGTATGTTTGTAGATTACAGTTTGGTATCTTACTTTAGAAAGAAATAAAATCAATTTTCTTTTTGCAAACCCATATAAATAGTTGTAGCGATCAATTAATATTTAAACAGCTGTAGTCAGAATTTTAAAGACACATTTTTATTTGTATTTTATTACAAAGGACACGGTATCTTTTTTCTTTAACTTCATGTGTCTTGTCTACAACGGAGATTGGCGATAATGGCATCTATATATATTTCATGTATTATTTTCATTTCAGTTGAATGGAAGGGTGTCTTTAACTGGACAAGTACGCACCGTGTGGACGCTGACATATTTAATCCGTATGGAATGCTGCAGAAAAAGAATAACACTCGAAAATCAAGAAAATTCTTTGGTACTTGTTTCTGACACACACAGACACACACAGACACAGACACACAGACACACACACACACACACACACAGAGGCAGAGATAGGCAGAGGCCGACAGCGAGAGAGAGAGAGAGAGAGAGAGAGAGAGAGAGAGAGAAATGAAGAGAGACGTAGAGTGACAGATATGTTTATACATACAATCTTATTTTTGACTTTTATAAATCTCCGAATACGCTTCACCATGCTCTCTCTCTCTCTCTCTCTCTCTCTCTCTCTCTCTCTCTCTCTCTCTCTCTCTCTCTCTCTCTCTCTCTCTCTCTCTCTCTCTCTCTCTCTCTCTCTCTCTCTCATACACACACACACACACACACATATGATGAAGAGTAGCCGGAGACTTATAAAAGTCAAATTTAAGTCTTTATGCACAAACATATATGTCACTCTACACCTCTCTTCATCTGTCTCTGTCGGTATGTCTCTCCTTAATTATGTCTGTCTGTCTGTCTGTCTGTCTGTCTGTCTGTCTGTCTGTCTGTCTGTCTGTCTGTCTGTCTGTCTGTCTGTCTGTCTGTCTGTCTGTCTTGTAATTACCTTAAAATAAGAATGTAATAGAGCACGTATTCTCACTAATGTATTAACTATCGGGGGAACAAACACGCAGATATGAGTTTCAACACAAATGGGACATCAAGAATAACGTCAAAACAAATAATATGTATTTTGTAAATAATTTATTATTTCATCATGCAGCAGGTCATGTGCAGAACGTACCTCTCATTTATTATGTCATGTGACCGTTGTCGTACTGCCTCGTATTCCAGAAGCCATGTCATGCACCACTCTACCTTCCAAACTAATGAGATGTTTATAATTTATACTGCCTATATTAACACACGCCGGTCTCCCTGGTCTAGGGGTTACACGACTTTTTCCGTAATCCCGTATAACCTCGTGAATCGGTACAATCGGTAAAATATTAACACACAGTCTCGGTGTACTGTCGTGACATTTCCTTTCTGAAAGATTTTTTGCAACGGAAAGACTATTTGATATGAGTTGAGTTGAGTTGAGTTGAGTTAAGTTGAGTTGAGTTGAGATAAGAACCCACATCGCTGCACTCACGACATTCTCATGCTCGCTCCATCCCCTCGTTCGATAGCCAGCGAAGAGTCAGACTACTAACTGATTTGGATTACAAGGCAATAACAATTTATATGTTATAGCTTCGAGTTGAATTACAAGACTATAACAATAAGAGTGTTATGTTTTAACTTCTGAACTCAAAGTCTGTAGTCCAGACCGCTGGATGACCAAGTCAGTAACTCTAGCCTTGGTTTCCTATCCAAAGCTTTTAAGCCACCTAGTAATGTCCATTTGTCATAACTGGATTTGTGAATTAGAGGGAAAACAGTGCTTGTCGGCGCTTAAAGCTTCTAGTATAATTAATTTGTCTTAAAGTATCATCATAAACCTAAATATATAATTAAACGTAGATTTATCTCATTCTTATATTACACTCTCCGGATCTGTGGCAAAGTTGTAACGGACGCAATTCGTTATCCCGCATTCGAAACACAGCTGCGGGCGATGTGGCAGCAGACCGCCTTGCGTTGGATTTCATGCAATGATATGAGTGCCGGTCATTCAGAAAGCAAGGAAAACTACTGAACGTAAACTTGTCAATAAATCACAAACAGCCCCCCCCCCCCCCCGCCCCCCCCCCCCATAAAAAACCAACAACAACAAACAAACAAACAAACAAACAAACGCTAAGGTTGACTGCCGCGTCCTGTAAAGGATATGCAACTAGGGTTTTTTGTTACACCCATCCTGGACAGTGAGCTAGAGTCTGTTGGCAATGAAATATGTAATAAATGTGGAGGAAGCATTACCAGTTTAGTTTAGTCGACGGATCAACATCACGGCCCACGAGTGTAACCCATAAGTCCTCCGTTCTACTCCTAACTCAAGCCTGAATCCGGAGAATCTCAGCTCAGTGCACGAAACCCGTAGCACCGACGAGGACCCTGAAAATACTTTGGGTAGATTTTTAACTCGAAATTTTGCCCAGGCAGCGCCATTAGGCTGCTCTAGTGTGACATATTCACCAACCATCATTTGCAGTGCGTCAACATTTTCGCACCAACTACAGAGAACAACATACAAGTAACCGCACCATTGAGAATTGAACACAACTTGACACATGAGATGGACATATGTCGGCTATTAATAGGAATTACAGCGTCTCCAACTACTAAGACGATTGGAAGGGGCCGGTCACATGACACAACTTTAACCCGCTCAAGCGTTGATTTCTAAGACCCCGTGCATTTCTTCCAATTTAGCCCTGACGAACGGTCAGAAAGCGAAATGTGACCTGTCTTTTACATTAAAGAACGGCAGTTTGATCATCTACTCGAGGTAAGCTTGTGAATCCGAAGATCAGTGTATTACCCAGATGTATGCAGCTGAGGTATACCGTGTTTGTGTGTCAAAATAAAATGTATTACTTTACTTATAAAATAAATCTGTGAAGTGTGAAATGGTCGATGCAACCTTTAAGCTACACCGAGCCTTTCCCGGGCAAACTAACAATCTCGCAACTCTCAAAAACTGCAAACTCTGAAGTTCTTCACTACATCTGTTAGCTTTACTATGTGCATACTACACTTATCTATCACAAAAAACTTGTATGAGGTGAAATTTCAAACGCACTTTGACGCTTCTATCAAAACTGTTTTAAAATGCTTTCTGCAGACACAAGCCAGTTCTGCACACGAACCACCACCTGTATTTATTTCTGCCTATTTGAAATCTAAGGAGCTGAGAGAAGAATTATATCTTTTCTTTCCTCTTTATGAATTGAAATAATAGGGTTTGGTAGAAAATAATTGTAGTTATGTGTCAGATTTAACTCAGACAAAGAACTTAATAAATGCATTGCTTCAAAAAGGTTACGCTTCACAGACGCTTTTGTGATAGACAGCCTAGTTGATCTGTCCAGACCGGAACATAAACAAAACTTCGGTCTATGGCCAATTGTTGATCACCAGCAGAATGGACATGATGTGCACTGCTAACAAGACGAAGAAGAAGAATGATTAGATGGATATGAGAAGAAGAGTGGTGGATTCGGGGAGGTACTTTATGTAACAACCTCTTACTAATGTATTGTTGTCATGATTTGTATGGATTACATTTTGTAACAAAATACACATCAGGAATTCTGTATGTTGAACATGACTAACAATAAAACACATGATGAGTTAAACTCATATTAGCTACTGGAGATAGGGACAAATAGTACAAGCTATAAGCACCCAATAAACAGAAGTTAACTCTACACATTACACAACCCAACACAGCACTCTACACCACAACAGCAGCAGGCAAAAGGAAATGATTATAGGAAGAAGAAGAAGACAAGTAGTTAATTTGGAAGGTACTGAGAAACATTTATACACACAAATGCATAACACTAATGAGTTGATGAAGATGTTATAATTGTATGTCATTTATAAAAATGCATCTTGTCTTTGTCTTGATCTTGTCTTATCAGCCTGACCTGAATGATCCAAGGAACAACACATCATCACTACTATCTATTGTCTGACTGTACAATCCTCAATGAACCACAGGTACACTGAGAAAAATACATACAGCAGGTACTCAAGAGATAGCAGGTGCATCCAGTGTAATAATAATCTCTGACCCCACACAAATTAACACAACATCACTTCTTCTGATCTTGTCCTTCCTGTTATGTTGTGTTCACACTTAACATGCTGGAAAAGATTACATTGGTAGGATTATATATGCCTCTGTAAATTTTACACAGTGATGTTCTTGGTGGCAACCTAACCAGAAGAGGGAGGCAGGGAGAAAAGATGACCCACACACATGAGATGGAAGATAAACTCAGGCCTTGAGCAGAGCAAGGGCAGCCTTCAGGGAAGCTTCACTGGCAAGAACTGAAGTGGATCCATCAGTCCATGGACCGTGGCTTAACCCATATCGACCACTCTGAGGTGACATTCTTCCAGGCCAAAACACACACTCCCTCCCAAGACTATGATTCTTACCATCAATGAATTAACTCAGCCACACTACACTGTAAACATTTTATTTATAAGAAAATTTACAACTTGTAGGATCATCATATTGATTGTTTATTGATTGATTAACTGTGATTTTGGCATTGATGTGCATTTTTCCACTGGAACATATATGTCATGTCAAAACAGATGAGAAAAAGAATGTATTAACAAGCCAAAAGAGAAACAGGCTCAGTCAATAAATAACATCAACAGTAACTGATTTCATATTTAATGTGTCAGTTCAACCTGTCTGTTAATTATCTGTTTATCTGTGTGAACAAGATGTCAATGTCTGTAATCTTTGTTAAATAATTTATTTAGCAAAGCAACCATAACTCAAAAAGCATTAAAATTAAGGGGAAATGATGCAACTCTGCATCTCTTGTCTGTTCCAGACCCATGCTATAATTCACCTAATTCATACTGAGGAAGTCTTTCAGACATTTCACTAGAATATCATGGGGGTTCGAGAGCTACTAGAATCCAGGTGAAGGGGCAGAGTCAAATCTTGTGTTCACTGTTCTTCTAAAGAGGACCATTAACTCCTAGACAAATAATCCAACAGAGCCTGTAATACTTCAAGGGTCGTATTCTTGATTTAATTACATATTGAAAGAGGATGGGGCCCAGCTTCTTAAACCAGAATATGGGTAATGCACAAATGTGATCCCCAGTCCCTTCAGAATATACGACATCTAGTTAGATCTCCAACTGGCAAGGCATTTTTTACGCGCGCAACAATACACACGGGTGTCCAATCTCACTACCCAGAGACCAGGGGAGATTTTGTTACTAGAAGTCCACGTGAAAAAAATCCCAGCCCTCACCGGAGCTTGAATCCGGGACCTCCAACACTCAAGGCGGACACAATACCTCGAGACCACTCAGCCCCGTTGGAAGCATTGAATCACCTATCATGGATTTTTATATCAATGTGCTCGTTGTGATTCTGAGGATGTGGTTAAATAGTTTTTAGATTAATACAAGTGTTGATTATCGCAAAAATGTGTGTTATATATAATATTCATTTCGAGTGATAGTTGAACAATATTAAATTTTAACAAATCAAGTGCACGAGGCGTGTCAGAAACAACCACGGGACCTCAAATTGCCCGCGTCGTGACTAGATAACAATGCGATTGCTGCGTTCTTCAAGTTTAGTTATTCGTAATATTATGCAATAATGTCAGGGGAAGGAGAGTGCTCCGTATTGGAAGTGAATGGTGAAAGGACTCGCTCAGGTTTACTATCGGCTGTCAATAAAACTTACACACTAAACAAAGAGAGGGCCGTGAAGAATAAGCTATCCAAGTGCATAAATCCCACCGGCCTAGTCGTCAAACACACCAACTCAGGACAGTGTGTTACTGTTTCCTTCAACAACACACTCCATTATGAGGCATTCCGAACTTGCCTACTCAACTACTACAGGCTTGAACTAATTGAACACAAGCAAGATAAGCACGGCGCCCATGTTGAGGATTTGATTACGACGCCAGTGATTACGATACATTTGTACCGCAGTAAATGAAAACATTAATTCCTGGCTAAAAGTAGATTTTGTTGAACTTGAAAACTCGACACAGGCGTTCACCGAATCTACGCAGCCCACAACTACAGCTGTCGACAGCACACCAGCTAACAATGTCCGTCAATTAACTCATACGATGAGTGTACATGACAACATCAACACGAGGCCTGCCAACCCACCAGTGCTCTTGGCCATTGAATACCCAATGGAGCGTATCCAAAACAACATAGAACCCAATGTTGACATTGTTGAAGAAGTACCTGCCTCAGATAACAATAGCATCTTGACTATCAATGGACATTCGTGCGACTGTAAACAGCGCATTGAGGAACTAGAACAATCACTAAAGGCGCTCATTGTCACTGTTTCAACCAACATTGAAGCAAACAACAAGATAAGCAGTGACTACAATGCTCTCAAGACAGAAGTCGCACTCCTGCGAGATGAAAATTTGCTGCTGAGAAATACAGTTCAAATCTTACAGAATGTGTCCTCTACCAACCAACCGAAGAAGCATGTAATTCCCAAGCAACCGCTTCATCCTTAGGAAATCTTGGGGAAGCTCAATCCCACCCAGAACAGATAAGCGCTATGAAAACACCTCAACGCGCAGAGGAAGATAAACAACAACAAACACCTCAATGCGCAGACGAAGATAAACAACAACAAGCAGTCTACCCCATTGACGTCAAAATAAGCAATAGGTTCGAAGTACTTCAAGAAAAGTCACCAGAAAACCTACAGTGCTCTAACATGCTGCCAACGGGCAAGACAAGCCTACAAGATACATCGGGAGAACCACATGGAGACATAAAGACTGCTGATAATCGGAAATGGATGAAACAACGGGCGAGACGTGCTGAAAACCAACATGTACAGACAGCACGACCTGACTGTACACATATTATACTAGGCGATTCCTTAATGAAAGGTTTATACAGCGACAGGATGGCCACGTCAGACAAAGACATTGTTTCAATAATCCCACTGCCTGGGGCTGGTGTAGATCGGCTAACAGACAAGATTAGCAGGTTGGCTGTTAATCATAGCGTTAGAAGGGCAAGCGTACATATTGGTATCACCGACACCATGAACAACCAACAAATCACAGGGTCTCAACTGCTGGCACTCTTGAACGGATTACGTCACACTTTTCCTAACTCATCCATTTTCTTCTCCTACATCATATCACCAAGTTATGGACAGCAGCGCCGTCTAGCTGACATAAATAACAACATTTTGCAGAAGTTCTGTTCTCAAAACATGATACAATTCATCAACAACACAGCATCATTCACATCACAGGCTGGTGCACCAAAAAAGAGTCTTTATAAGGATCAAATACATTTGTCTACATTGGGCACCAGTTTTCTTGCCAAGAATATCAAATATCCTGAACGGACATACCATACATCCAATACGGGATCGCGCCGGACACTTTTAGCTACTCCTGAAACTCAAGCCAGACGACATACTCCCGTCACATCAAGTACCAATAGGACAGAAGTGTGTAGACCACTCATAACCACTGCACCTGAAATCCAAGCCAGACGGGACACTACCGCTACACCAAGTCCGTTAAATACTTTCACACAGGAGGGTAATATTTACGAAGATATTTTTCCTATTCTCCCCAGAAAGGAACCAATTCTCAGCAACAACGATGTGCCACCACAACCTCCTGTTAGCCACCACCCAGAGGCTCTAGTTGGTAGTCATTATATACCCATGAGACATCATCAGTACCCATTTCATTGTAACCCAGAATGGTTGCACCTCACACGGTATAGCCCAGCTACACTTCGTCAAGCACTTATAATGTCGCTATACCAACAACCAACACAACCTGATATTTACTAAGCAACTTAGCACAAAGCTACTCCGGATCTCGGTACAAGAAAGAGCCTCTCCTAGAACGTTTATCTGCATATTTGGTTACTACTTGATCTAGTAACGTATTAGGTTATAAGCAACTACAAACATTGACTTGTTTTGAGTTTATATTAATTGATAATACTTAGCTGTATAGCTTTTATAATACTTTTCATTGTGTTTTTACTGTGAGTGAGGGGGTCTTCACTGTTCTTCCTTCTGCTTACTGTTTAACGTTTTATTTCCCGTGTGGGATACTCCGCTTTAAACAGAGACATTGACTTGTATAGTCATTTATTAATTCTTTTGGATAACAGTTGGTTACTTAGCTTGTGAAGTAATTTTTTTTTTCAGGTTAATTATTTGTTGTATGTTCTTTAATTCGTTTTGTTCCGTGTTTGCATTATATTCGTTGGTCTAATTAGTTATATCGTTATAATATTGTCATTTACATATCGATTTGTATTACTGATATTTTGTAAGTTAATGTAATTGTGATTTTTTTAATGATCTTGTATTTTTGTTTAACCTTGACTAATTTACATTTTCTTCATGGATGAAATGTCTGAGAAGTGGCAACACTGGCTCAATAAGTCAGGAATACGCCTTGGACACTTAAACATTTGCAGCTTATTTAACAAGCTACCAGAGTTATCTTCTATTCTTAATCAAAATTTTCATTTATTCGGCCTTAGGGAAAGTAGACTTAATGATAACATTTCAGATGAGGACATATCTATTAAACGGGTACAAAGTTTTTAGAAGGGATCCCTGTAGGAAACAAGAGACAGGCATAGTAACCTATGTTTCTAATTTACTAAATGCTCACCGTAGGCTAGACTTTGAAACTTGCGAAATAGAATGTATGTGGTTAGAGCTAAAACTTCAAAACCGCACACCCCTGATAATTGGCTACCTCTATCGAAATCCCAGTGCTGGACACGTCTGGTACGAAAACTTCACTACCATGATGGATGTGGTTTTCGCTTCCGGGAAGGAAATTATACTACTCGGAGACTTTAACATTGACACCAACAAATCCAACATAATATGGGGAAATATAATTGCATCATACAATTTCCAACAAATAGTACAACAGGCTACTCGAGTAACAAAGTCATCTTCAACAGTCATAGATCACATTTATGTAACTTGCTCAGACAACATCATAGAATGCGCTGTACCCAATTGTGCAATGAGCGATCACTACCCAATATGCTGCACGTGGTCTAAGCAAGAAATTAAAACTCCTAAACATAAACACATAAGTGTAAAATATAGAAGTTATAAACATTTCAACCAAAACGCATTTTTACAGGACTTGCTCAGTTCACCTCTAGACAATGTTTATCAGCTTCCTGACCCGGATGATGCTCTGGAATTCTGGATGAAAACATTTATTGATGTTTTTGATAGACATGTGCCAATCAAGGAAGTTCGAGTAAAACACCACGTCAAGCCACCTTGGATCACCCAGGAAATACTTGAAATTATGATAGACAGAGATAAAGCACATAAAAAGCGCGATCT
The DNA here is from genome assembly GCA_014155875.1 of Cepaea nemoralis. NCBI lineage: Eukaryota > Metazoa > Mollusca > Gastropoda > Stylommatophora > Helicidae > Cepaea > Cepaea nemoralis. The sequence continues at coordinate 20,778 of JACEFZ010009412.1, forward strand.
CAGCGCATACCGTACTCTTAGAAACAAAGTTCAATATACCATACGACGGGAAAAGAAAAATTACTTTAAGAACTTAGTAATGGATAAAACAAATAGTAAGGATATATGGAAGGCAATTAACATCTTGACAAACAAGTATAACCTCCGAAATTCTTTACCATCAAATCATATTACATGCGACCAATTCAGTAATTTTTTTCAAACTGACATAGACCAGTTGAAGGCTTCAATACCTAATTCTCCTTGCAACTTATCTTTACTGTCATCGTTTTGCGAGAATAGATGCTCCGGCGATATTCTTTCCGACATACCGCTAATGACAATCACTGAGGTATTCACTTACCTCAGTAACCTAAAAAACACAACCTCATCTGGGTTAGATGGAATCAGCAACCAGATTCTCCGTTGTGCTGCGCCAGTGATCTGTATATCACTAACCTATCTATATAATCAGTGTCTCACCAAAGGCCACTTTCCATCAGCTCTCAAAATCGCTAAAGTGTACCCTCTTCTTAAATCTGGTTAATTGGACAATGGTCTCCCGAAACAATTACAGACCCATTTCCTTACTATCATCACTATCTAAGCCACTAGAAAACACATCCATAAAGTAACATTACAGTATTTAGTTCGCAACAAGCTTATTGTTGACAGCCAATCAGGATTTCGACCAAAATATACTTGCCATTGGCCCTAACAAACGTGATAGAAAATTGGCACCAGAATATAAACAACAACTAGTCTATGTGGAACTGTGTTTATTGATTTCAAGAAAGCATTTGATATGATAGACCATGTTATTTTAATTAAAAAACTTGAGACAATAAACATTGGCCCTAATGTAGTCACTCTAATATCATCTTTTCTATCAAACAGAACGTAAGTAGTATCACATAATAAATCTCTGTCTCAAACCACTACCTTCAATTTTGGAGTACCGCAAGGCTCTATTCTTGGCCCTCTATTGTTTGCCATATATATTAACGATCTACCTTTGCATCTTTCGTCGTCCTGCGATCTATTTGCAGACGACTGTACAGTGTATACAAATGCTGAAAACTGTATTTTATTGGAGTCGTCTTTACAACAAGAATTAAATAATGTAGTTAGGTGGGGCTATTCAAACCGTATGCAAATTAACATCACTAAAACAAAATCAATGTTACTGACAACCAGACAAAGACTTCAATCTCTAAGCTCACACACATCACTTCAACTTCACATCGATAACATGCCAGTAGAAAGTGTAATTGAGCACAAAACATTAGACATAATCATTGATAGAAAACTAACCTTTACTTCCCAAGTTCAAGCGCTTATTAAACAAACAGCGAAAAAAGTCTACCAACTCGCCAAAATTAAAAACTTCCTTGATGAGGACACAAGGAAACTATTCTATACTTCTCATATACAGACACACTTTGACTACTGCTCTACAATCTGGGACGGTTGTTCTAATTCAAACACCAAACGACTTTACTCACTCCAGAAACGGACCATGAGTCTAATTTATAACAAACATTTATCTGACAATCCTAGCCTGTATAAACACCTTCAGTTACTACCACTCCGCAAACGCCTGCTTTTCAATAAAGCTAAACTAATTCACAAAATCCTGCATCGGAATGCCCCAAATTACCTTTGGCCATTGTTTAAATATAATGCTAGACACAGTAAACGTTTAAATATATTACACATTCCGAAGCCTAGGATTGACTTATACAAAACAAGCTTAACGTACTCTGCAGCTCAGCTGTGGAACAATCTTCCACAAGAAATCAAAGACATCACCAATCCCTATTCATATAATCGCAAATTACTCGAACACTATCTCAGTACGGATTATCTTCTCCCTTAATAATAGAGATAATAATAATAATAACAAAACCCTAGTATAACAGCCAATCCCCTTTTGGTAGGCCAGTATATTCCACATGGCTAATAACAAGTGTCAGACCATTATCTAATTTTACTGTGTCGTGTAGTTTTGATGTTCGCATTTTTGCCCATGCCTTTATAATGCATATCTTTTATATTGTTGCTGTTCTCTGTTAGCCTTGAATGATGTGTGAATGAAATAATGTATGAAAGAGAGTGATAGAAGGGCAGAATGTTAGACGGGCCTGCGTGCCCAATTCTTAACCCTTTGAAAATAAAGTTTGTTCGTTCGTTCGTTCGTTCGTTCATACGTGCTCTGCTGAATCATGACATCACAACGTCTAATATTCCTCTTCGCGGATGTAAAGTTACAGCACCACTCTTGCACAATCCTCTGAATTAGGATGGAAAAAAAATCAAGAAGAGCTTTGCACTGCAGTCTTCTTTGAGATGGTTATTTGATTCCGAGACGGGAGAAAAGTCTTTATACCAACAACACTCCAACAAATGCAAGGTCTTATCAGGACTCAAAAGACATGAATGCGAATGCATCAGATGTAATAGATAAAAACTTACAGTCTTCTCCAAGCGAATTCATAACTAACGAATCAACCAATCATTGTTCTATTCACAGAATCATTAGCCAAGTCCAAGACGAAGATGGCAATTGCTGTCATTAGTCACTGCGATACAAAAAGTCTAAGAGCAGAGTACATCGAAGAACTTCAGCGGTACATGGCTGTGGACATATATGGGTTTTGTGGTATTAAAACCCCCTGTCACAAAGGAAACGGAACTTGCTTCACCGAACTTGTAAAGCCCTATACGTACGTAATATTGAAACATTTATTTAGGCCTTGCTGTATGTTATGTTGTGAGATGTATGTAAGTTGTACTGTCAGATGTATTACGTGATGTTGTGAAATGTATTTATGCAATGTTGTGAGATGTATGCAAGTAATGTTGTCAGATGTACGTAAGTTAAACTGTCATATGTATATAAGAATTGTTGTCAGATGAATTTAAGTAATGTTGTGAGGTGTATGTAAGTAGTGTTGTCAGATGAATGTAAGTTAAACTGTCAGATGTATGTAAGTAAGTTTGTCTGATATGTGTAAGGTAAACTGTCAGATGTATGTAAGTTAAACTGTCAGATGTATGTAAGTTAATCTATCAGATGTATGTAAGTGAATGTTGTCAGATGTATACAAGTTATACCGTCAGATCTATGTAAGTAACGTTGTCAGATGTATGTAAGCAATGTTGTCAGATGTATGTAAGCGATATTGTCAGATGTATGTAAGCCATGTTGTCAGATATGTGTAATAAATGTTGTCAGATGTATGTAAGTACTGTTGTAAGATGTATTTAAGTGATGTTGTCACACGTATGTAAGTTATACTGTCGGATGTATGTAGGTAATGTTGTAAGATGTATATAATGATGTTGTGAGATGCATGTAAGCAATGTTGTCAGATGTATTTAAGTAATGTTGTGAGATGTATGTAAGTAATGTTGTCAGATGAATGTAAATTAAATTGTCAGATGTATGTAAGTGATGTTGCCAGATGTATGCAAGTTATACTGTCATATGTGTATAGACTATAAGTAATGTTGTCGGATATATGTAAGTTAAATTGTCAGTTGTATATACGTTTGTCAGATGTATGTAAGTTAAACTGTAAAATGAATGTAAGTAATGTTGTCAGATGCAACTAGGTTAAGCTGTGAGATGTATGTAAGAAATTTTGTCAGATGTATGCAGGTTAAACTGTCAGATGTATGCAAATTAAACTGCCAGATGTATGTAAGTGATGTCAGATGCATGCAATTTATACTGTCAGATATATGTGGGTAATGTTGTCATATGTAAGTAATGTTGTCAGATGTATATAAGTAATGTTGTCAGATGTATTTAAGTAATTGCTTCAGATGTATATAAGTAATCTTGTCAGATGTACAAGGGGCTTCTCACATAAGTCTTTAGCCTGACCATGAAGGAGTAGGCGGAGAAAATTGAAATTTGACACATGTATAGCTCATTAAATGTTGAATTGACATGTGAATTATAAATTTCCCTCCTCAACTGGTTTTGCCGATATAGTGCATGGCACAACACACCCTATTGACCAGATCTGCACATCCAACGGTTTGTCAGAATGTCAACGTGTTAGGTAGGACATATATAGGACAGGAGACAGAATAGGAGTAAGGACAGATAGGACATAGATAAGGATCTCTACAAGGGAGTAGATAGAATAGAGACAGACCGCATGGGATAACTTCGAACAATTATAAGACAGGCCTTAGATGAGGACACCGTCGTGTCATATCTAGGACATTAGCGGGACTAACCCAGAAGATGGGGCGGGGGATGCTAGTTCACGGGACAACACCCGTAAACAGAGTTAGCAGTAGGGCAACCCAAGGTTGACACGGACAGGACTACGGTACTACGTGACGAGTGGGACAGCACGAGGTTTTGCTGACCGCACGGAGTTTAGATTGACAAGGGCAGCGAGTGGACTGAGGTTACTCAGACAGGGCCCGACAGTCTTCCAGACAGGAAGTGTGATTGTTTTCCGAGAGCCAATGTGTAGTTTACAAGAGCGCATGTTATCGGTCGCGAGTGTGAGATTGTATTTGAGTATGTATGGGTTGTTGTGAAGAAAGGCGACATGTATATTTAGGCAGGCAATTACCGCCTGATCTTGTGTATGTAAATATAGCAGGTTCGCCTGTAATAAAATAGATAATGTCCATTCACACATGGAGTTTCGTTGAGGTGTGAATGAAGTGGCGAGAGTGCCTGAATGCAATTTGAGTTGTTGACAGGCAGACCAACATTGTGTCAGAAGTTCGAATAAATCCACAGCTTGCATGAATGACCAAATAAGAATGTTTAATTATGATGAATGTTTCAGATCAGAGAGTAAGAGCGAAATAGCAAGTTGTACATGAGTGTATAGTTCGCATAACTGAAAGAAAGATTACGAGTGTGCGCAAAGTGTTAAACGCATGAAATTATGATCAATATATTATGTAAATTATGTGCACAGTTACGTTTCAGTTGATGCCCAAGCCAGTGAAGACTACACGACACAGACAATACGACAACAGACACGACGACAGACACATATAACAATATTTCGTATTTTAGATTCCTGTCGGAAGAGATAACTAGACAGACATATTGTACATTGTATTATCAATATCTTCGTTGTGTATTAATTGTTCTTGCTCTACCCACCAGAGAACAGATTGAAAGTGTTCCTAACATCCCGTGTATATGACAGGGAAGATCAAGTAGATAGCTCCGAAGAGCTGCATGAAAAGCTAAAAGTGTCAAGAACATCAGATAAGTATCCTATTTTTTTTTTTTACTTTGTACGTTAAAGCAACATCTTTTTTTCGATTTTTCTGAATACTGTAAATTGTCTATTGTACGATTATATACCATTGTAAATTACCTACTGTATTATTGTCTAATATTATAAATTGTCATCTGTATTATTATTGAACAGTGTAAAATTTATTTGTGTACTT